>CM019148.1:170832333-171040066 GCA_009733165.1 Naja naja | reverse complement strand
GATAAGTTAGTTGATGGGTTAGGAGTGAAGTGCTGAACACTAAGAAGTTTTTCAACTTTCAGTGATGTCCCCAGACCCAATTGCTGAAGCTTTTCTGTGGTAAAACGCACTATCGCTCACCCCAGCCGTTAGTCAAGGTGCCCAGGGGCTGTCAGGGCATGTCTGATCCAGTTGTGCTAGATAGGATTCAAAAGGGTTGGATGTAAATTGAGGCCACTGTCAGAGACATATCAGGTAATCCGTGGGTTAAGCAAAAAGCTTTTTAAGCTGCTTGATGACAGAATCAGTTGTGGTGGATGCCACAGGATTACCTCTAGCCATTTGGAATATGTGCATCTACTATAATAAGGAAGGTGTGCCCTCAGGGCCAGCTTAAATCAATGTGAATACTAGACCAGGGGCCCCTAGGACATTCTCATTCTGTCTGGGGCTAGAGGTGGGCAGGCCTGACTACCTGACAGTTGGGACAAGATGCAACCCAGCCAACCATTTGTCAATACCTGGCACACCATACATAACTCCTGGCCAATCCCTTCATCCTTACACCAGGATGACCCTCATGTAGCATTTCCAAAACCTTTGCAGTTTTGCAGGAATAACCAGCCTGTTGCCCCACAAAATATTTATTTATTTATTTATTAATGAGACTTGTATGCCCCCATCTCCCAAGACTCAAGGCTCACAACTAAAACAAGAAAAACAATAAATAATTAAAAAAGAATTAAACTAACAAGCCCCATTAAGATACAATTACATAAATACATGATAAAACCATAATAAAAGCCACCCCCCCCCAAAGGGTCACAGCCTGGCTTGGTTAAATAACCAGGTCTTCAATTCACGGCGGAAGGCGCGGAGGTCAGGGGCCAGACGGAGCCCCGGGGGAAGCTGATTCCAGAGGTCATCTAATAGAATAGGCTCGTCATCGGGGGACCGCCAACCGGCATTGGCCAGCCGACAGGACCCCAAGGAGTCCTTGCCTATGTGATCGCACAGGGCGGTTAGTACTTGATGTCGGCAGGAGTCGCTCCCTAAATATTATGGACCCATGTCATGAAGGACTTTGTATGTTAATGTTAACACCTTGAATTCACCGAGCACAACCGCAGCCAATGCAGACAGCGCAGGAGGGGGTAACATGGGAGAACCGGAAACTCCCATCACCACCGCGCCGCATTTTGCACCAGCTGCACCTCCGGATAGTATGCAAGGGTAGTCCTAAATAGAGAGCGTTGCAGTAGTCGAGTCTGGAGATAACAAGGGCATGAGTAACCATGTGCAGGGCATCGCGTCCAGAAAAGGGCGAAGTTGGCGAACCAAACGGAGCTGGGCAAAGCCTCCTGGTGACGGCCCCACCTGCTCCTCCAATCAAGCCGCATCCAGGAGGACCCCAGATTCCGCGCCCTATCCACAGGGGCAACACCACTCCCCTATGGTTAACGATGGATAATCCTGACTGGCCGCGATGCCGGTACGCACAGCCACTCAGTCTTGGCCGGGTTGAGACAAGCATGTTTCGCTCATCCAGATCCGCATCGCATCCAAGCACTGGGTCATCAGGGAGAGGGCATCACCCATCTGCCGGTGGAAATATACAGCTGAGTATCATCTGCATATTGATGAAAACTCACCCCAAAACCACGGATGATCTCACCCAGCGGCTTCATATAGATTAAATAGCAGGGGGGAGGACCACCCTGAGGGACCCCACAAGAGAGAGCACCCTCAAGGTGGACTCTGTCCCCCCGCTAGTACCGACTGCAACCGCCCCGAGAGGTAGGAGGTGAAAATACATCCTCTTAATACAGATAATTCAGTTTGCCTGGACTTAAAAGGTTGGGCAAGGTGAGGTAGATCTTGAAAAGGCCAACCTTTCTTAATCCAGCCTATAATAGGAGCCAACACAGTGTCTTTGGCAGTCTCTCTGGCAATTTCAGCAGCATGTACTGGAAGCTTGGCAACAGTTTCTAGGAAAAAGGTGTGTGTTTCTGGTTCAAAGTCCACCTTGTGGCAAGGCAGTGGGCAACGACTCAGTGCATCAGCATGTCCAATGTCCTTGCCAGGCCTCTGAATCAGTTTGTATGAATAGGCTGCAAGAAATTCAGTCCACCTCAGCATTCTTGGTGACAGGATAATGGGTGTAGGTTTGTCTCCTGCCACAATGCCTAACAAAGGTTTGTGATCTGTGACAATGGTAAATGTTCTCCCATATAAATACTCATGAAATTTCTTGATAGCTGCAACAATTGCCAATGCTTCCTTGTCCAGTTGGCTGTAATTCCTCTCTGCTTTGGTCAAAGTGCGAGAGTAAATGCAATAGGGGCTTCCCTCCCACTGGGAAGCCTGTGGCTCAAAAACCCCACTCCAAAGGGGGATGCATCACAAGTCAGTACAACAGGTAAATTCTCAGAGAACTGTATGAGTACAGCATCAGATGTGATTAGTCTTTAATACTGTTAAATGCTGATTGTTCTTTCCTGCCCCAGACCCAAACAGACTTTTTGTCAAGCAATCTGTGTAATGGTTCTGCAATGGTTGCCTTCTGAGGTAGGAACATGTGGTAAAAGTTAATAAGTCCAAGGAAGGCTTGCAAATCTGTTTTGCATTTTGGTCTAGGGGCTTCTTTGATTGAACCTTGGCATCTGTAGGGTGGATGCCATGCTTGTCAATCATATAGCCCAAGAACTCAACCTTGTCAGTTCTAAGAGTGCATTTTTCTTCCTTGACTTTTAACCCCGCTTTCTTGAATCTGGTAAGGACTTCTCTGAGTCTCTTTTGTAATTGAGTGTCATTTTCAGCAGAGATTAACACATCATCAAAGTGAGGCACTACCCCTGGCAGTCCTTGGAGCATCCTTTCCATAAGGCTTTGGAAAATGCCTGGTGCCACGCTTACTCCAAACTGTAACCTTTTACATTTGAAGGCACCTCTATGAGTCACAATGGTTTGGGCCTCTGCAGTGGCATCATCAACTGTTAGTTGTTGATATGCCTGGGCCAGATCCAATTTGGCAAAGACTGTACCCCTGCCAAGTGAATGTAATAAATGATGCACCACTGGAATTGGATATGCGCCTTTGAAGTGCATGGTTCAATGTTCCCTTATAGTCCCCACAGATTCTCACTGACCCATCAGTCTTGACTGGTGTGACTATGGGTGTCTCCCATCTGGAATGGTCAGTGGGCTCTAAAACTCCTTGAGCTATTAGTTTATCTAATTGTGCATCAATTTTTTCCTTTAAGGCAAATGGGACCCTTCTGGGCTTTAAGCGAATTGGGGCACCTTGGGATCTAGGTTGAAAGTGATAGAGGTCCCCATATACTTGCCCAATCCTTCGCTGAAGACCTCTGGAAACTCAGACTTCAGAGCCTCCTCCCATTCAGTGTTGCTCACGTGATTGATGCCAGTCACCTCGATACCTAGTGGATTGAACCACTCAAGTCCCAGCAAGCTTGGGCGGTCCTTGTCCATGATGGTCAGGGGCAAACGTTTGGTGTGGCCTTTGAACTTCACGATGAATTTTCTTGTTCCAACTACTGGAATCTTGTTCCCTTGGTAGTCTTTAAAAGTCAGTGCTTGCTTCTGGAAATGTTTCTTCTGAATGTTGGGAAGTAGCCTGTGAATAGTGTCCCATGACATCATAGATAAATAGGAGCCTGAGTCCACTTCCATTTGGCAAGGCCTTCCTTCAATGAGTACCTTTACATGTACTTTTCCGCTTCTTAAGGGTGAAGAATGACCAATGGTGACTGTTTGATGAGTTTCATTCTTCCCTTTCTTCTGTATTGCGCCCATTTTCTCACTGAAGTTGTTAGGCTTGAAATCTTTGTCAGGAAACTTCTTTCTGCTTGGTGGAGTTCTGGATGATTTGCAGACTCTTGCTAGGTGACCTCTTTTTTCACAACAGAGACAGATGGTATCAAAAACTTGCATTCAGTGGGGTGCCCTCCCACAACCTCTGCAATAAAAGTCTTGCCTCTTTCTTCCAAGGTCTTTCCTTTTCTTCTCCATTCTGAGTCTATAAATTCCTTCCTCCACCTCACTACAGTCTGATTCAGAATCTATTTGCTCGCAATGGGTTGTTGTGGATTTTTCCACATCAGAATGGCTTGCAGCCTTGTTAATTTTCTTCATGGCTGCTGCTGAGGACTTGGTAGCTTCTGCTGAAGAAGCTTCTTCTATGGCCTCCTTAAACATGATCTTAGGTTTCATTAATAATTTGCTCTGCAAAACCTTGTCTTTTAGGCCTAGAACAAATCGATCGCAAGCATGGCCTCTTCTAAGTTGATAAATTCACATGCACCCCCAATGTCCCTTAAACTTGCCACGAAGTCATTAACATTTTCACTTTCCCCTTGATCCTGATGGTAGAATTCGTGTCTCTTAATGAGGCACGATACTTGTGGCACGTAATGGGCTCTTAATAACTTTTCTAAGTCGGGCCAGTCCATTACCTTCATGTCTGCAGCTCCCGCCAATGCCTTCGCCATCTTGAAAATGGCCGACCAGCAGTGGTGAGAAAGACCGCCCTCTTCCGCTTGTCGGAAATGTCGGCGAGATCGTACACAAAGCTACTTTAGATAATGTGCCTTAGTAGGCAGAAGAATTAGTCTTGGTCCAACCATTCCTTGGACCTGGGGACATTATGCTGGGAGAAACCCTGTAGGGATCCCTCTTGCTTCTACAGAAACATTTTCACTTAAACTTTCCCCTTTGCCAACCTGACATTATACTGTCACTAGAGCCAGGATTGATGTAGTTTTATTTTTTCATCCATAGCAATCAAACTAATCTTGTTTTTAAGATGCTTCTACTTTTCTGCAGATAAGTAATTTTGCTAGTTAATGTTTCAGGTTTATTATGGATCTAGCTACATGTAGGCCAACATTTGGCAGCATTAGCCTAATTAATTGTGCAATGCATTATTGGAAAATGACTTATTTTTCAATTTATTGATTTGGTACAGAAAGATGAATCATGAGCCACACAAGCCTTTGCTTTTACTTTAGCTTTACTTCCATCCAAATAATAACGGGTATGATTGTAACCTTAGTTTAGGAGTGAACTCATTTCTGTTAAAGCTCGACTCACAAACCAAACTAAATCATAATCATTTCAGTTTAGTGTGTGGTGTCAATCCACCCACTGTAGTTTTCAAATCAGAATTTATATGATACATAAACTAGCCCATTTTAAATTATTCCACCAACTATTACACAACTCAAGTTTAATGGGATATTTGAATCCAGTTTAAAAATAACCACACCACTTGTGTGGAATAAAAATGTGAATTGAAAGCTTGAGATCTCCTACAGTAGCTGAAATAGAGAAGGAGATGCAGGAAGAAATATTTGAGGTGAAGACTCACTGCAGGTCTTTTCTCATTCTATTAAATGTGGGTTTATCATGATGGATAACTGAGCCTCTTCATTATAAAATCATGGAAAAAGGTAACAAGTTATGAGCCCTGGGCTAGTCTAATGCAAAATGGGAAATATTTGGAAAGCTGGGGCCACAGCTAATTTGTGTCCTCCTGGAGACCTATGGAAAGCTGATATTGCTATGTTGTCATTGAAGAGAGATACCCATGCTGGGAGGGTTTTGAAGAGATTTAGAGGGGGAATGAATGGGACCAGGAGCCCTCTCATTGGCAAATATCCCCACTTAGAACGCTCTCCAACCCTCTCCAAATGGCCCTATAATATATCATCAAAATTCAGTCTTTGATGTGTATTATGGAGCATCTTTAGAGAAGAAATGGTGTGCCCTGGGACCATATGTAGCTGTGTAGCCATGAGATTTTCTTCTTCATTTTCTAGAGTTTCTTCTCTTTCCTAAAGAAAACAGAAAGGAGGTTTCATACAGTTAAATGCATGTAAAGCATCTTTAATTCAACTACCAATTTTGTCTAAATCCTTAACTTCAGTGAATTGATATAAATTTATCAAAGACAGGGGATTTATACACATTCAAGACAGCAGGAAGTCTGCTCCAAGTAATCAAAGATAATTAATTTTCACTCTTAATGTGAACATTGAGAAACGAAATTATTTGTCTCTTACCATCTCCATATGAACAAAATCTGTCCCATGTAATCTTTACAAAAGCACTATAGATTTTTATAGTGTCAGCTGATCTGTATACAGCTTCTTAGGCAGTATATTAGTGATATCCCAAAGAAAACTGGAAATGGTCTGCTTTGATTCGGTATGATTGGCTAATTTCAAACACAGATATTTCAGGAGCCAAATAGCTCAGGGCAGGCTAGTGATTTCCTTTTTTGTGGGGGGGTATTGTTGCCCATCTTGCAGTTTATTGATCTTTTTTAAATAATAATTTTAATTGAAATTTTTGATTATAAAAGACCTCTGGTCGCAATTGCATATTCATCTTTAAAGTCCTCTGAATCAGTGTATGTCTTTAAATACAAAATTGACTAGTCTAGCAAGCATGATAAAATGTCTCTTCTTGTTTGCATTTCTAACATAAATTTGAAGTGCCTTTATATATTCTAGACCATTTTGTCTTCTGACATTTACCCTGGTGCATCATTTTATAAAAGGATCTTTAAGTTATAATCAAAATTTCAATCCTTTTAACCATATATTTTTTTCATTGTTCCATCTGTATATTATAATCAAAATGTTCGGCCTGCATTCATTCCTTTACTTGTCTTCTGTTTTAAATTTCAGTATGAGTTTATATAATTGCATGTTCATCATTTGTATACAATATTATTCCAAACTTAAAATATTAAAAATCATAAAATCTTTTATCTACTTTAAATCTTTCCAATAATTGTAGATGAGAAAGCCTAACCCTAAACCATATTTCATGATGGATTAGACATTTATATTTGTGAATTATTTCTCAGCTATAAAATTCTTCTCATGGTAAGAATCACAAAACAGTTTTTGGCTACAGTCTGGGTTTATGTCTGTCCCATGTTGTCAGCATGGCTTGTAGAACATCATGATTTTCAAAATACATATTAACCTTAATATCTCCATAGCACAATATCCATGTCACCAAATCTCAGATCTTATCCTTCTAAGTCCAAGAGTCTTCTGCTTCTCAGGAACATTCACTCTTTCATCCAAACCAAACAGCAAGCTGCAAAATACAATTTCAAAACAAGTTAAACGCAATCCTCCTCTTTTCTTTGCATTTCATCACATTTTACATTTAACTCATGGGTTTTTTCCCCTGCCACACAAATGTGTGTATATGTAAGTATGTACATGTCATGTGTGCATATACCTCAACTACAATCACAACTACAACCAAAAATAACCGCTAAACCACAGCCACAAATAATCACTATCCCATCAAATAATACCACAAATGATATCCTCTTACTCATCAGAGACATCATGGAACATGATCAGAAATGTTCAAATGCCATCTTATTTGGTCTTGAAGACACCAATGAATCCGATGATATCACCAAAATTCGCAATATCATAAGCAACTCCAATACAACAAACATCTCTCCTAAAGATATCATTGAAATAACCAGAGATGGCCCTGAGTTCAAATACAGTGATGGCTCAGCAGCCCCAAGATTTTGTAGAGTTGTTTTCAAAAATGAGTCCAGCAAACAGATATTCATTCATACAATAAACGCCATTGCTAAAACCAATCCCATCCATAACAAACTTCGCTCACGACCAGACTTATCCATGCTGCAAAGAATCCACTCCCGTGAACTCTGAACAGAACTTCAAAAATGTCTAGGCAATGGAGAGAAGGACCTATACATTGACTACCGTGCTGATTGTATCAAAAGTAAGTCACACAGCCCACAACTCAGCATCCAACTCTACTTCATCCAATCCACCATCACCCAAAACTAGGCACGCATGTCCCTAACTATATTCCAACTATAACTGGCCTTAAATGCAAGCTACTCAATGCAAGAAGCCTTGTAAATAAAATACCTGAATTTCTCCTCTTACTAAATATGGCTAAATTTGACGTCATATTTGTCTGTGAAACATGGCTCAATGCATCTCTCCCTGACTCCATTATCACAGTAAGAGACTATCATGTTTACCAATCAGATCGTGAAATCCTTAGAGGAGGTGGTGTTGCTATCTTCTATAAAAAGTCCCTACATCTAAAAATCATCCAAATTACCCAGGAGCTTGCTCTTCCTGAGACCATCATCTGTGAACTGTCCTTAAACATCACACTTTGATTCTTACAGGGCTTACAGAGTCCTGATTATTTTGTTTTTGGTATTAACATTCAAAGTCCTATGAGACATGGGTCCGGGTTATTTACGGGAGCGTCTCCTGCTGGCATCGAATGCCAACCGCCCTGTACGAACGCACAGGCAGGGACTCCTCGGGGTGCCGTCTGAGACTCAGTGTTGTCTGGCAGTGTCCCAGGGGAGGGCCTACTCTGTAGCAGCTCCCACTTTATGGAACCAACTACCCCTGGGGCTCCGTTTGGCCCTCGACCTCTGTACCTTCCGCCATGATTTAAAAACCTGGTTGTTTGAACAGGCTGGGCTGTGCTGACTTCTCAGCGGGGTTGGTTTTTATATTTTAAATTAGTAATGGGTTTTTAATCGAATTTGGCTTGTTTAATTTAATCTTACTTTAGTTAAGTAACTTATTGTGCTGTTTTTAGTTGTGAGCCTCCCCGAGTCCTTTTTGGAGAGGGGGCAGCATAGAAGTCAAATTAATAATAATAATAATAATAATAATAATAATAATAATGACATCAAACATGTAAACAAGTTAAATTCACTACTAACATGGGCAAACTCCTGCCCACATGCTTTTATCTTTCTTGGTGACTTCAATCTATGGCATATTAACTGGACCCTAAATGAATGTACAACTGAACCCATACATGCAAACCTTCTACAATGCTGTAACAAATCTAGGACTGGAACAACTAGTAACCAACAACACTAGACTTAACAACTGCCTCAATCTCATCTTCTGCAACAATTAGAATTCAATTTATGGAATACAAATTAAAGAACCTTTTTCCAACAGTGACCACAGCATGATTGACTTTTGTCTCTAAATACGTCCACACAAAAATCATCATAATGACAGGATCCCCAATTATAACTTCAAAAAAGGCAACTATGATTGTATATCTCTCATCTCTTGATTGGCAAATTCTATTCACTGGATGCAATACTGTTGAAGACCATTGCAACATATTTTTACTTGAAGTCAAAAGAGTCATCAAACTATATGTACCAATAACAACTCCCAAAACCAGAAAAAACAAACTACCCATAACAATAAGGAAGCTTCAATCCAAAAAGAGATCCCTTTGGCAGAAAAACAAATCTGTCACATTGCCAACGTTAAAAGCCGATACAAAAATTTATGCCACCAGATAAAGACTGAATGCACCAATTATCACATTAAACAAGAGGAAAACTTTCTATGCACCAATTCCACCCACACTTTCTACAATTTTGTAAATAACAAACTAAAAGACTCAAGGTCCATCCCACCCTGAAAGGACCTAATGGTAAAGACTGCAACGAGGACACCATTAAAGCCAACCTCTTTAACACATTCTTTGGCTCAGTATTTGTAAACAGCAATGGATCATGCCCAGTATTTTGTAGTTGAACCACAGACAACTACAATGATCTAATACATATAGATTTTACAGAACACAATGTTGAAAAAACACTACACAATCTAAAACCATTTCTATCTATTGGACCGGACGGAATATGTGCCTACTTCTTTAAAAAGCTATCCACTGCCATAGCCAAACCTCTAAGCATAATCTTTCAGGACCAGCTCCTTGTCAAACCTATGGTCACTAGCCACAGTCATCCCCATCTTCAAAAAGGGAGACTCTAGCCTAGTTGAAAATTACAGACCAATCTCTTTATGCTGCATCACCTGTAAAGTCATGGAATCAATTATTAACCAATCCATTATCCTCCGCTTAGAGACAAACAACCTGCTCTCTAACAAACAATTTGGTTTTGGAAAAAAACTATCCTGTAATCTGCAACTCTTACACTGCAAAAACATATGGACTACACAACTTGATCAGGGCAAAGCAATTGACCCAATTTACATAGACTTCTGTAAAGCCTTTGATTCAGTGGTACACAACAAACTACCCCTAAAACTAAAATCTTACGGTATCTCTAGATACCTGCATAACTGGATAGAAGCATTCCTGTCAAACAGGCAACAAATGGTCAAGGAGCGTCCTATCAAATCTTGTTCCTGTCAACAGTGGTGTCCCCCAAGGCAGCGTTCTAGGACCAACTGTCTTCATACTCTGCATAAATGACCTCTGTGATCATATTAAGAGCAATTGCATTCTTTTTGCTGATGATGTAAAGCTATTCAACACCACCGACAATACTGCTACCCTTCAAAAAGACCTTGACTATGTGTCAGAATGGTCAAACAAATGGCAACTTCAAATCTCAACAAATAAATGCTCTGTCTTACATATTGGCAAAAAAAAATCAGAAAATAAAATACAAGCTGAATAGTCAAGACCTTGTTGATGACCCAAACTTTGTCAAGGACCTTGGAGTACTCATCTCTAATGATCTAAGTACTAGAACCCCCTGTAACTACATAGCCAAAAAGGCATTAAGAGTTGTTAACCTAATCCTGCGTAGCTTTTTCTCTGGTAATATCACATTACTAACTAGAGCATACAAAACATTTGCTAGACCAATACTTGAATACAGGTCATCAGTTTGGAACCTGCATTACATATCTGATATTAACACAGTTGAGAAAGGCCAGAAATATTTCATAAGAAAAGTTCTCCACTCCTCTACTCATTGCAGAATACCTTATACCACCAGACTTGAAATTCTAGACCTAGAAAACCTAGAACTATGCCACCTTCGGTCCAATCTAAGTATAGTACATAAAATTATATATTGCAATGTCCTACCTGTCAATGAATACTTCAGCTTCAACCACAACAATACAAGAGCACACAATAGATAGAAACTCAAGGTAAACCGCACCAAACTTGATTGCAGGAAATACAACTTCAGCAACAGAGTGGTCAATGTCTGGAGTACTCTACCTGACTCTGTGGTTTCTTCCCCAAACCCCAAAAACTTTAACCTTAGACTGTCTACTATTAACCCCTTTCCTAAGAGGTCTGTAGGGGGCGTGCATAAGCGCACCAACGTGCCTACTGTCCCTGTCCTATTGTTTCTTTTTTTCTTATTCGTATCCATTTCATGTATTCATAACCATGTTTATACTTATACCTGTTATCTAATAATTGCTCGACAAAATAAATAAATAAATAAATAAATATACATATATGTTCAGACACACATATGTGTATACATATATGTATATACACATGTCTGTGTATAAACATATATACATAACAATCTCTCTCTCTCATGTGTCTGTCTGTGCCTGCCTGCCTGCCTGCCTGCCTGCCTGTCTATCCATCTATCCATCTATCCATCTATCCATCTATATCTATCTGTCTGTCTGCCTGCCTGCCTGCCTGCCTGCCTGCCTGCCTGCCTGTCTGTCTGTCTGTCTATCATCTCCCTCTGCCAGTGTTTGAATGCATTAGTTTCAAAACAAGTATTGTCTCAAACAAAAACATCATTCTAGGCAAAACATTCCTGTGCTGGATCTGTGACAGGATCAAAGATGATAAACCATTTAACAGGGGTTTTACTTTTGTAGAATTATTTAAAGTATCATAATTGCTCTTCAGCTTTGCAGTCTTTATTCCCTAGCCTGGAATTCTGTGGGAGCTATCACAATCATCAAAGAGTATTACAGGCTGGATATAAAAATATCTTTTAATGACTAGTAAATTAAGGAACTGTCTTGACCTGAATGTAGCCCAAACTGAAGATTTACTTTCGTTCATTTATTTTTTAATTAAGTGAAAGAAAGGAAAGAAAAGACTAAATTGTCACCACATTGTTCTGTTCACTGAATTCTCCAGAGCTTAAAATGATGGCTGATTAGATAAAATTTGTAGCATTGTGCAGCAGTACAAGTGTTTACACTTGCATCTTATACAGTCTCTCTCTCTCTCTCTCTCTCTCTCTCTCTCTTCACTCTCTTTCTTTCTGTATAAGCATGAGGGATTATCATAGACTTCTGTGTTCTGTTTAATCCTAGGGCAAACCGCACAATATGTCAAACACATAGCAAGCAGTTGTCCCCTTCCTGATTTTGTTCCTTTAAAGAAAGAGAAAGCCATGTCAGGATCACAACCTTCAAAACCCTTTCCTGATTCTCAGATGGGAGAAAATACCAAAACTATTATCTGTCCAGGAAATAACAGTCCCACAATCTCTATGTTGAATCTCCATCCACTTTGTTTACATAGGGCTTTGTCATTATATTTTACAGAGTATTTTTAAGAAAAGGAAAAGGTGGATCATATTTTATTGCATTTTGAATTTTATAAGAGTCATCATTAGGAGCTTATCTGGCCTATATTAAAATCCAAACCAGGGGGAGATAACAAATACGTGAAAAATTTACTTGCTGATGAAAATCCTAAGATTACACTGGCAAAAACAAGCAGATTTTAAATTATGGCTATAAAAAAATAAGGTTTTTAATAATAAATCATAGGGTGGGGTTTTAAGTGTATTATGCAATATTTAGTAACTATTTCACTTGTTAAACTATTTTGTCAAATGCCAAGTTTAGATTTTATTTGCAACTTGCTTTGGGTCCTTTTTAATAAAATTGAACTGAAGGAAAGAAAAGGAAAGGAAAGACATGTAAAAAGGAGGACAATAGCAAAGAAAGGGAAAAAAAGAAAATAATTTTCTAGCATTTACAATTAGATTAAAATTTCTAATATTTCATTGAGCACATTTAGATATTGTAATTAAATGTACTATATCATTTTAAAAGCTGCAAATTATTATTATTTCAAAATTGAAATAATATAAGATTAGCAATATCAATAGCTAATACAGTATAAATTACATGATATTAAGAGTTACAATAATTTCTATTTAAGCAGCTAACGACTCTAGGTAAAGAGAAACCCACATTTTTGATGTAGTAGAAGCCCATAGATAGAGTGATAATCCAAAACTGATTTCCAGATAGAATTCATTTCTGTATCAGATTTACTTTTATTTTGGACATTTAACATGCTCCCAGATCTTAATTAGCCGTTCTGCTATGTAAGGAGCTATGAATACCTTTCCAGAGTATGTATTCTTGTAGCAGTTTTCACATGTCAAACTAATTCAGAATTATTTGTGAGAATGAAAGGCTCAGTAATATTTAATTTAAACACAGCAGGTTTGAAATGAAAGTCAGCTTTTAAAATTTGTCTCATTTTATTTTAGTTTTTTTTTCCCAATTTTTTTTTCAACTTTACAACTTTGTTGCTAAATATGGACACACCAGTTTTTACAGAATGAATTGATCAATACTGGAATATATGCCAGTAAAACATAGAATAGAATAGAATTCTTTATTGGCCAAGTATGATTGGACACACAAGGAATTTGTGAGCATTTGTGCAAATGCTCTCAGTGTACATAAAAGAAAAGATACATTCGTCAAGAGTCAAGAATCATAAAATACAACACTTAATGATAGTCAGAGTACAATAAGCAACCAAATCATACTAGGAAACAGTCAATATAAATCATAACGATACAAGCAACAAAGTTACAGTCATACAGTCACAAGTAAAAGGGGATGGGTGATAAGGAGTGATGAGAAGATTAATAGTAATAGTAATGCAGACTTTGTAAATAGTTGGACAGTGTTGAGGGAATTATTTGTTTAGCAGAGTGATGGTATCAGGGGAAAACTGTCCTTGAGTCTAGTTGTTCTGGTGTGCAGTGTTCTATAGCGTCATTTGAGGGTAGGAGTTGAAACAGTTTATGTCTGGGATGTGAGGGGTCTGTAAATATTTTCACAGCCCTCTTTTTCACTTGTGCAGTATTCAGGTCCTTGCTTGAAGGCAGGTTGGTAGTAATTATTTTTTCTGTAGTCCTAATTACTCTCTGAAGTCTGTGTCTATCTTGTTGGGTTGCAGAACCAAACCAGACAGTTATAGAGGTGCAAAACATCTTATAATAGTATCTTTAAATATAATATTTGGTTGGATTTTTATTTTCTACTTCTATTGAAATTCTTATTGTTCCATATAGATCATTTTGCATCTAAATTTTGCATCATTTAATCATTCAGTCTTAAGGAAGGAAATGGTTTTAAGACACAGAAATAAACCGTGTTTATAATTTACAACAATAATTTTGAATAGTGTCCAAATGCAAACTGAAAGCTAAGAGAATTACTTAATGAGGCAGCCATAATATCAGATTCTAAGCTGAACATTCCCAAGAATGTTATTATTTATTAAAGTTATTATTTATTAAAATTATTATTTTAATCCCTGGTCATAAAAGTTCAATAATTGTTTGGTTCAACATAATATCCGAGCCTAAGTGAAATTATGCATTAAAAGCATTGGCTGTAATTATGAAAGTCTTCTTCCTTTCCTTCTTTTCCATCTTTGCTCTTTTTTCTGCATTATCTATGCCAATTTGTATAAACTTCTATCAGAGATGTCATCAGTAATGTACTTTTACCATGGGAATAACACAGTGATTCCTGGATGGCCCTGTGAAACATGGTGGTGCCAGAGTTTATTACAAAACTGACCACTTGGTCAGTCTTGTTTTGTTTCATGTATTATAGGGAACATTTTATTTTATCAACTTTTAGGAATTAATCCAGAATAAGAGTTGACATCAACATCCATATGGGCAACTTTAACAGCTGCATAAGCCAGCTGTCCAACTGCTGAACTTGAATGCCATCATGAGCAAATTTTCATCGGTGTGTTTTTGATGGGTCATGAGATATGCATAACTTATTTCTTGAGTGTACTGTTAGGTGTACATTTACTTTCTTATGAATCCTACACCCAGCAAGGCACAACCAAATCAGATTCATAACAGTAATAGATGTAGAGTTTCTACTGACCTTGGAAAAAATAATTACTGCAAAGTAAATGGGTATGATTTGGTTATTTGCCCTATATTCATTGTGTTATTAGTTTAGCAAAATGCATTTCCTAAATGAAATATTTTCCCCAATTGTGTGCTCCGTAAGTTTGAAAAGATATTGAGTCATTTTTTAAGTAGAACTAGGAGCTAAATATCATTTAAGTAATAAATAAATAAACAACTTTTGGGAACAGAGGTAAAACATCTCTACTTCAAAATGTATGCAATATATACATACTCACTTCCAAAGTTGTTTCAACCAATCAGAAATAGTTTAGACTTTTATTGCTGGCACAAAGACCAAACACTTAACAGAAGACATTATAGAAGAGTTGTAATGATACGATTTTATTTATTTGATGTAAAGATATGTATGCTTACCTGTATCAATAAATTCTATTGTTATATTTGAAGTATTTGTTGGTTCTTTTCTTTTTGCAGGTCATGTAAGGCATGATTTCTTTTTTACCAGAACCACAAAAACATGAGCATAAGCTGTGAAAAGAAGGTGCTTCATTGTCAACAGTTATAGCCAGCAGAAATATCCAGCAACCTTTGCAAATCCTGAACAAGCTAAGGAAGACCAGACCTGGCTTAAACTTGGGTAGGAGATTTTCTGGAAATTTCGAGCTTGTAGACTAAATGAAGAAGTTAACAAAAGAACATCCCAAAAAGAATGTAGTGGAAAACCAATTCATGGGCCAAGAAAACCACATGAGGATACCCATATATATTCACTATCACTGCACATGACCTTACTCAGCTGACTTACCTGACCTCAAAAATACTAAGCAAGTTGGACTTACCTTGCTCTATGGGTCTAAAGCAGCCTGTTTCAAAAATTTTCAGACTGAAGAACTTGTTCGTTTAAAAGAAATCTGGAACCCCCTTCTCCAAAAATTTACTTCAAGAACTCAATTCAACAACCAGAGGGATGCATAGCTGAACAATTAACCAGTGGAATAGCTTGCCTTCAGAAGATATGGGTACTCCATCATTGGAGGTTTTAAAAAAGAGATTGGACCATGATTTGTCTGAAATGGTATAGGTCTGGACTAGAAGACTTCCAAAGTCCCTTCCAACTCTGTCATGATATTTATTTTTCTTCACCCCTTGCAGTAGAATGCATCTCAGTTACATGGAAAGAGTTGGCCTAAACACAAACATCCCATTCTCTGCCCTAATGATTTCTTCCAACAACCAGTTCACCATACTGCTCAGAAAGTTAATAACCGGTTCCCCCGAACTGGTGCGAACTGGCTGAATCTGACCACTGCTTGGAGGAGTTATGACTTTTGAATGCCAGCTGACAAGCCCCTCTCTTGCCATTACACATTAGAAAAATCCCCATGGATGCTCCAGGCTGTGTTTGAATGATTTTTTCTCCCTTTTGTTTGTTTCTGAAGCTAACCCCTCATGGATCCTGATCAAAAAAGCACAAATTGAAAATCCTGCTCTAGAATAGCTATCTTGCCTTTGCAACCAGTCATGTCCACAACAAATCTTGAAGGCAGTTTACAGCTTTGCCTGTATTATCACCTTGCTCTAGATTAGAGCTGAATTATCACTAGCACAGCAGGCAGTCCTTGACTTATGACCATTTATTTAATGACCATTTGAATTTACGATTGCACAGAAAAAAGGACTTGTGACCGTTTTTCACACTCATGATTGTTGCAGCATCCCCACAATCACGTGAACAAAATTTGGGTGCTTGGCAGCTAACATGTATTTATGATGGTTGCTGCATCCTGGGATTATTTCATCATTGTTTGTGGCCATCCCAGCTGGGGTTTGATAAATAGTCACTGGGAAAGCCAGATTTGCTTAATGATCATGTGATTTAAAAGCTTCAGCAAAAAAGGTGTACAACTGGGTTAATAATTGTATTGCTTAGGGCCAGAAATTCCTAACTGTGATTGTAAATTGAGGATTACCTGTAATAAATAAGAACCAGATTTTCTTTAGTAATCTTTGAGTTTCTCCACAACCATAATTCTTAAAATTTCTCTCAAAAATGACTGATTGATTTGTCACCATGGAGCAGAATTTGGATTTTCTATCTGTTTCCCTGACCATTCTAGATCCATATGGTTTAGATCCTTAATAATTACCATATTTTTACAAGATAATTGCCCTTGTACTTCCTTCAGAAGCCTCCAAGTACAGTTCGATTCATCTTTTGCTATAACCTCCCCCCCCCTCCGAGAACAGAGGTTTTTTTTAATTAAGTTTTTGAGGTTTGCAAACACTTTGCCCATGTTTGCATTGCAGGTTAAATCTCCATTTTCAGAAGTGGAACCCCAACCCCATGTGTGCGCGTGCACACACACACACACACTAAATGGACCAGTGAATGTGTGCTTGGATATTTAATTGAACATCTGGTCATAAATCTAGCAGGGTACCTACAAAGCAGAAAGTAAAATGAATTTCAGGAGTTCAGACATATAAGAGCAGATGTTCAGTCAGAAACTCCAAAAGGGAACCACATATTATGATAAGCTATAATGGTTTGTGCAAACTCAGCCAGTATTGCTTTGTTATATCAGTTAAGGAAACCATAGCTTAATACAGCATGTGAGCTCATTTCAAAGTGTGCTCCTAAAGCTATTCTGAAAGCATACTCTTTGTGTAGATTTTTCCCAAAATATTAGAAAACTCTTAGGAATCAAACTGTAGTATTTTTTAAAATAAAGATTGCAAACCATTAAGGTGTGCCTAGGTATGGCACTATCTTGTTCATTTCAATAGAAAATCACCAAGCATATTTTACCCTAGTTTATGTATCCATTCTAACTCATCTTCCCAGAAAAAAAATATGATTTTCACTGCCAAGTCATTTATGAAGAATATCAAAGTGGCCTTAGTATAAGTGCCCTTCAGAAAGACAGAATCGGAACAGAGTTACAACCCAAATCATGCAACATATAAGAAGATTCATGAGTTATTCAATGGCTTAGAACATTCTCTAGAATAAACACAATTCTGAAATATGAGAGTTTCACCTCCTGTAAGCTTCTTTTTCATGTATGGCTTTTGAAAAGAAAGTCAATAAGCAGTGTGAATGTAATGCTAATCAATAACTAACATTTGCTGCAAGCTATCTCATACAGATTTCAATGAATATCAGTGCTGTTCAAGTTCTCATGGATAAAGAGGAGAAGCATTTCAAAATGAAGTTTCTTACCTATGGACTTGCTTCATTTTGGTTTGATACCTTCTCTAGCTTTAAATGCACATGAGTGCTTCCCTTATGCTCACATTTCAGTGGGACGCTATTGAGAAGCTTAAAAAAAAGGCACACTGTGACCAGATGGGATTTTGTGAGTCAAAGTTCAGAAAGCATCCAGCTGTTTTGGGATTTCTGATAAAAGATGATATTGTGGCAAGGACTTCCCTACCTATGATTAGCTATGCATCTAAAATTGGAGTGCGTGTATTTTCCTTTATGTCATGGGTGAACTTTTATCACTCCTTGGATACTTATTATTCTTCCTTCTGCTGACGCTGACCATAACTTTTGAATGTTTCTGGTATTCCATCTGAATAACTGTTAGATCATTCACTTGAGTCCTGCTCATAAAATTTAATTCCTCTAAACTTGGAGCTCTGTGGGGGTCAGTCATAGAGACTCCACAACTCAGCACCTGTGGAGTCAATGTCTGATTCATGTCTTTAAAATGTCACGACATTGTCACAGAAGAACCCGGAAAATAGCCACTTTCCTTCCCCCCCCCCACTCACTCTACCACTTACTGACCATGGGACAAGTATGTAGCTGTGCTAATATCATGCTGCCAATATTCTTACCACAAGACTGATGGCTTTGAGGAAGACATCAAAAGGAGTTTCTTGGAGGCCAAAAATGCAAGGCTGATACCTATCTTTTATTCTGTGACTGGAAATGAATATGAGCAAACAGATTGCCCCATATACTAGAGGATTCAGTGGTTCACAGGTCTGTTCTGACCACGACTTCCTGAGACACCAACAAACACACACAAAATCCAAAACTCTTTTATTTTAGTTCAATGGCTGCGAATTATCGTCATTCACAGCCCAGAATGAGTCTTAACCGGTTATAATTAGTCCCAGGGACGTCTGCCAAAGTTCTTTGAGAGACATCTGATAAGAACACACCTTATCTTACTTGAAGTGCTGCCAACAACTAAAGTTCCAATCCGTCTTTCCAAAACCAAATGGAGAACAAATTCACCATGGAGCTTTCAGAGTCCAAACCGATCAGGGAAAAGGACATTGCTTCCTGCAAAGGTTTTCCTACCTTTGCACTTCCTTTATACCTTATGGGAGGGGCAATCACCTCCAAGCCTTACTCTTGAGTTGCCCCTTTTTCTTAGCTGCTCTTGCCTTCTGGCAGCTCTGCACATACACGCACTGGGAACAGGCTTCCCTTGTTCCTTTGCCTTGCTGCTGCCAGATTCTGGAGGCTCTGAAGTCAGCACATAACTCCCAGATGGTCCTGGCCCCATCTCTGTATCAGATGCAAGACCCTCATCCCAGTCCTCCCCAGACTCCCAGACTGGTCCCTGTTCTTCCCCACTGTCCGATTCTGTTGCCATCTGCACAGGCTGCTGGCAAACCACAACAAGGTAAATGTTTTGGGGCAACCTGAACAATGTCTTTGAAGGTTGCATAATTTGGTTTGTGGTTTATTTATTTGGTCATCAGATATTACAGGAAGATTGTAGTATTTTCTATTGTGGGTTTAGATTATTGTGAGAATGCAGTCAACACGTTCTAAATGCTAGGTATTTATTGTGATGCCTTGAGTTATCCATAACTTTCTTCTGCTTTTCAAGTTCCTGCTCTATTTGTTATTCCTGAACTTCTATTTCTTAGGATCTTTTTTGGAAAAGTTTCCTTTATTCTATTCTGTCCTTCATTTCCTTTACCTACAGCTTTTCTCGGTCATAGCACATTCCTTCAAAATGTTTGAATAGTTTTTGGGTTCTTTTTTCTCAGATCCTCTGGAAGAGTTTTGCTTAACAATCCCATTGTCTAAAGAGGCATTCTGCAAGCTGGCATAGCTTAGGCATATAGAGTCTGATTATTTCAGAATTCACATTATGCCTACTAACCCTGTCTTAGAATTTTAAGAGTTGTCATTCCAGCCCATTTGAAAAAACAAACAAACCAAAAACCAAAAACAGATTGTGGAAAATCTGCCTATGTACTGAGAATGAGAAAGCAGGAAAATATGTATGAAAATTACTGCATTTCTGTTGATTTGAAAAACATGATGTCTGGGGTGAGCTGGGAAACCAATTTTATGGATACATTATCACTAAAGATAAATCACAAAGAAGAAGGAAGAAGAGGAAGAGCTACTTTTGCAGAGGTACCCCTACAAAGATACATTATGTGATACCAGGCATTTTTTAAAGCAAGCACGAATACTTCGTAATCAACTGAATCCTTGAAAAAGAGATGGCTTTCTTTTAGATACTTTAAGTAAGTCATAAAACCAATGGTTTATTCTGTTAGAGCAGAAAGATTGAAAGGGACTGTATATCTATCTATCTATCTTCAGGCTGGTGTCTTTGGCTTTGTGCTTCTGCCAAAAGGGAAAAGGGAGGAAGTTTTTCCAGCACCTTAAAGCCCACAGGACATGAAATTGATTTTGTGGGATCCAAACTTATCTCCAACACTGAACACTTCAACAAGAGAATAATTAGGGAAGCCATCGAAATAGAGAAACACCCCCATAACATGAATAAACAGGATGATACTTCCCACCTACCAGACATCTGGAAACTAGCCCTCATCAACAAATGAGTCCCAGCCATGAAAACCAACACCGACCCAAAATAACACATGATGCCACCACCAATCTCCCTCACCAGACTCAAACCCAAGCCCACCCCACAGACAAAAGGCAACCACCATCCAGAAACCAGACCATAGCTGCAACTCCAGCTGCTACACCCCCCTCTGACCCCCAAACTAAGCAAACTGACACACACTATAAACACATAGCCAGACCTCAAACTCAGAGCCAAACCAAGGCCTGGAATGTCACATCACAGCCTTCCACCCAGGATACTACATCATGGAACTCAGGAGATTACAACACAAAACATCAAGAGGTTGCAACACAGACAATGACCCAGGAGATTACAGCACAAGACCCAGGATGTCACAACAATAGAACTCAGAAGATTACCCAGGTCGTTACAACACAAAAGGCTGATAGACACATAGCCAGTACCTCAGCCACACAGGGTCTTATGAAAAAGCCAACCAATCTGCATACATCAACTCATCAACCAATCAAGAAGTAACAACACAACCAACTCTGGAGTTTAAAAGGAAAAACAGGCACTATCACACACTTCTCCCAGAAGAACGAAGCTGAAGACACCAGCCTGAAGATGATGGATGAGATTTCAAAAGCGTTGCCAAGGTATTCTCAATCTTACATGGGACAAGACCAAATACACCAAGACCTACATATATATATATAATATATATATATATATATATATATATATATATATATATATATATATATATATATATATATATATATATGTTTCTCAATCTTACATGGGACAAGACCCGAATACACCAAGACCTACATATATATATATATATATATATATATATATATATATATATATATATATATAACAGGAATATATACTCTTGGGTTTTTATTGTAATGTTTATATCAAACATTTTATTAGGTAAGAGGTATTAGAAAATAGACTTGCAGTAGAGAAATAAGAAATTAAGTTCTGAACTCAGGCTAAAGCCTCTGTTTTTTTATATCAATTTGTTTGCGTAGATTTGTTTGGTGCTGCATCCATTCATGCTTCTATGTCATGCATCCAAAATGATCTTAGGATGCTGATAATAAACCATCATTAATTAATTAATTAATCTCTTTCAAATGACTAACATTCTGATTCTTTGTAACTCTTGCAAGTGAAAGAGTTTTCTTCTGTCTATATATTTTTTTTTGCTGTAGATGAAATGCATGTTCAAGAGAGGTCATGGTCTCTTCTCTGTCTCTTCTCTCTCTGTATTTAATGGAAGAGACAGCCTGTCCCATCTGCCCAGCCTAATTTCACTCAGCCAACTCAGTGAAAAGTCTGGAGTGCATTTTTATAGTTTGCTACATTCAGGATTTGCTGGGATAAAATTCTTCACAGGACAAGTAAAATAGCGCCATGGTAAACTGATTTTGTTTTGTTTACTTTTTTTCTTTTATGGAAAACTGGAAACCTACACTTAGGAGGCTAGAAAACTCATTGACGACAAATCTAAAGTACAGACAATATGTGGTAATTGGCTGATGTCCTCCAGGTTCATTTGTGGGACAGTTCAAGGTGAGCAATGACTGACTGAAGATGCTCCTTGCAAGCTACAGATTCCTATATTGGAGATACTGCATAGTGAAGTATGAAATTCAGGCTACTTGTAAAGAATGCTGGAGATGATTTGCAGATGGATTGGATGGATGATAGTGTGGTAGAGCATGCTGTCTTTACCAATTGTGGTAGATGAGTTTGGGATGGAAAGAAGCTTTCCAGAGGGAAACAAAATGTTCTGTCCAGAACCAAAAACACAAATCAAAGATACAAAATAAAATGCCTCACAGCATTTATTTCCTGTTGATTGATGGACCTTCCTTTTGGATATTTCCTGAGATTCATTCATGAGTGTGGGTGTGTGGCTGATCTGGATAGGACCATAAATCTTTTGCCTAAAAAGTAACTACTGACTCTCCAGGCATTCTAGGATTATCTAGAGATACAGGTAACTGTGTGACACGGGATTGATAAAAGATGTTAAAAGATTTCCTAGAGTCTCTCTCTTTCTGCTATTGAGGCAACACTCATTTCTGTTAATTTCCATTTATCTCTATTCTCTGAGCTGCAGCAAGAATGAAAGCACCCTTGGTTTTAATCTGATTTGTGAAAGCTGATGCTTATAGTCAGTATAACAGAAACATCTGGGGAGGAAATGATGACTCTAGATGGATGAACTTTCCTAAAGTCACATGCAATCATTGTGGAAAGCGTCAGATTTCCAGGAAAAAAACGGGAAGGCACTACATAATGTTCTTGAACCAAGTTTGCAGCTCTGGAAAAATAATCTGCTTTTCTGGGCCACTTTCTTTTCCTTACCAGTTTTGTCTCAAGGGCAAACTCCCTTCTCTTTCCTTGACTTGCCTTTCATTAGTGAGACATACAGTAAGAAAATATTTATTTCTCTTGTACTGTCCCTCATCTCCATTGCTTTATAACAATGCATCAGAGCATAGCAGGACCTCAAAAAGACAGAGTATACCCAAACTAACAGGACTGACATCTCCAAAGTATTAATGTCTGTCATTCTAGTCTTAAATACATGAATCTCCTCTCTTCTCCTCTCCCTCAAATAGTCTTCTTTTGAAGAGTAGCCACAAATAATTTTTTTCAATTTTTTTCAAATTTTGTTCTATTGTACTTTACTAATTTATTTGATTCTTTTTGTTAATTTTTATTGTTTTTTATTTTTATTTTTTGTTTTAAATATGGTTTTACATTGTGTGAGCCACTTCGAGTCGCCATGGGCAAATAGGTGGCAATATAAATTAAATAAACAAACAAACAAACAAATAAACTTATAAAGCCCTATATGGCTTGGGTCCGGGGTACTTGCAAGAACGTCTCCTGCCATCGACGAATACCAATTGCCCAGTGCGCTCCCACAGAAGGGGCCTCCTGGGGGTACCGTCAGCTAAACACTGTTGGCTGGCGACCGCTAGGGGGAGGGCCTTCTCTGTGGGAGCACCCACCCTCTGGAACCAGTTACCCCTGGAATTCCGCCTGGCCCCTGATATTCACTTCTTCCGCCGTGACCTTAAAACATGGTTATTTTTACAATCTGGCCTGGACTGACAGGGGATCGGGTTTTTAATCTGGAATGTTTATTTGGCTGCAATTTAATATCTTTTTAATTGTTTTAATTTTTGTATTGCTTGTTTTTATGTACACCGCCCTGAGTCCTTCGGGAGAGAGGGTGGCTTATAAGTCCAAATAAAAATAAACAAACAAACAAACAAACAAATAAATAAATAAATAAATAGAAGTAGTTGTGGTGACTGGGAGTGCTTTGGCTCCTACCATTTTCCCCCTGAATTTATTTGCAGTGCAGATTAGCAGCTACATTTTCCTGTTACATGACTTCATAGAAAAGACACAGACTGGCTTGAAAGATCAATACAGACTGGACTGAAGAAGCAGAAATCATGGACATTTTACCAGGACCTCAAATGGACCAAGCCTGAAAATCCTACATACATACATACATACATACATACATACATACATACATACATATTCTAGCCTTGAGCTAAGTTGTTTTTCCCAAAGCATCTCCCATCTTAACAATAATAACAAGCCACAAAGACATTTTGCTAGTCATGGCTAAACTGTATGTTAAATTAATTTGGCCTGGAGCAGGAAGACAGCTCTTTGGCCTTCTGTGACTTCTGCATTGTAGAATCTTCCCTGGACTTCCCAGTGACTTAGCAGGAATTGTAGTTTAAAAAACAGAAAAGATTTGGGCTTTATTGCTTTCATTCATCATCATTAACTCATGCCATGTGGCGTAGAGAAAGGAATGACATATTTCTGCAATTAGATTCAGTACTTTGCATGAAAAAAAATGAGCTATTACAGCAAACACTGCTTTGTGAAACAAGAACTAAGTGCAAAGGGAAGCAAAGGCTCTGATACAGGCATTTAAATTATTTTTTTAAAGAAAACATATTTAAATGTAGGATCATTTTAAAGACAGCAATGTGGCAATATTTATAAGGGTGGGGGGGGGAGCCAATCACATTTTGTTTCTAAAGGGATTTTCTCAAATATATAATACACATTTCCTTCAGTTGGATTGTGAAGACTTGCATTGCCAAGAAATGTATATTTGCATTATGCACATTTATTCTGCTTTGTTTCCCACTCTCTGGTGATCAGGCTAACAAAAATAAAGTGACAAAGAAATCCAACTCCCCCATCTTAGAATGATGAAGTGTTAGTATTCCTTTTCACTGGGTTATCCAGCAGCTTTAATTTCCACTGTGTGTGGTTGATGAGAAAAGAAAGAGGAATACAAAGAGAGATGGAGAAGGAAAAAGAGGGTGTCATAGAAAGGGTAGAGATAATAAAAAGGAAGACAGTGAAAGATGAAGTGAAGGAGAAAAGGGGTAACAACCCTGCACTATGAAAACATCCAATTCCAGAATTTTGACTCCAGTTCTGCCAGGAATTAGTGGTTCTTGGTTGCCTTTTGTTTTTAATAGGAAAGGACTTTCTCACTTCAGTTTCACAGTTGTCATTCCATTCTCTAACTTAATATTATAGCTTAGAAATAATTTATTTCCCTGCAATTCTTCAAAATCTTCTGAAGGCATGTAGAAATTCCATAGATATAAATGTTTTCCTATTTATATTAGAGGATGGCACTGACTACATGCATCCAGTTACGTAGACAGAGCTATTTCCCTTATTAGAGGTTGGGAAAGAATGAGTAAGGGGTAATGAGACTTTGGGACCACCAAAATAATAAAATAGAAAGAAATGAGACATTTCAGTTTCTGCCTCTCATCTATCCATCTTCTTTTTCTCCGTGGTGATTATGGAGTATTGTATCCCATATTGTATGGGGATGAAAAAAGAACGGTTGAAAGTATACCACTTCTATCTCCATTTTCCTGAAGAACCTCACCACATAGACCTAGTTATATACTTCATTTTGTCTAAGATTATGCACACCTTTTCTCCCAGTCGATGACATAGCAGAGGAAAGCTTGTTGTTAGCTTGTCACATAAAATTTTATTTTCTTTGTTATATTATACCACATAAAAAGGAAAGGCAAAATGCCATGACATGTGAAATTTTCAGATGGACTAAACATCAAGCATTTTGAGCAGAAGCTTCCCACTGTCTGCCATTTGTTTTTCCTCCCGTATATTTATGATACTTGGATAAATTACGATCATGATTTTTTCCCTCTTGATAATATTTCTATTTCTCTTCTTCAGGGTTTTCTCAACCCTCTCCCCCCTATTCTTCCTGGTTGTTCAATTACATGTGCTCATTCATCTCTCATTAGTTCCTGTTCAGTGGAGGAGACTTGGCAGAGCTCTTTATATAGCATTCATAATATCCTTATCCACAATCAGAATTCTCACTGACAACAAAGAATCCCTTCCCTTGTGCATTCATTCCTTTATTCTTTTCTGAACAAATCAGTCACAAGTTCCCTAAAGTGAGAGTGTGACAAATTTGCCATCAAAAATATCCTTTTTAAAATTCAACTGTGCATATAGATTTGTTGAAATTCAGATTTGTGTATATATTTTTGCCATTAGTCTGATCATTTAAAGGAGCTCCCCAATTATTTCTTACTTAGTTATTACAATTACCTCATGTTTTGCCTTCATGATTATGGTCAACTGAGTTTGGTAATTCATTTTTTTTGATCATGATAAAGTAACTTTTTAACCTAATCAAATATCCATTTATAAATATATTGCAATTATTATTATAATTACAGTATGTGTACATGTATGTGTTTTTTTATGTACAACACACACATACACAGAGGATACACCAAAAATTAGGTCCCATAGGCCAATAGACAATCTAAAGGAGACCAGCACATTAGAATTTGTAAACACCAGAGAAAATGTTGCTATACTTAGCTATGTTCAAAGTTCCTAAGTCAAACCAGCAAAGAAGTGTTTAGAATAAAATGGCAATCAATTTGAACATTTAATGTAATTCATATATTGTATGTTTTTACATTGTCTATGGGCACATATGGTTCATACACACTTGGGTGCAAAAGTAATTCATGCAATCTGGTCTCTGAACCTTTCATCATAGTGTATAATATTTTTGATGGGAATTGAGTTTTTTTATATATAAACATTTATATCTTTAGAATCTACTTATGCAGATCTGTCCATTATAAAAATAGTATGGTCAGATCAGAAATAGGTTCAGGAAACTCCTTGTTTAGAAATGTATAACTGTATTATTCATTAAAGATTATGCGTACAGCGTGGAAGGAAGTTTGCATGGAAAAGTCCGGAAGATGTGGACTTTTCCTTCCCATATTTTAGAAGAATCTGACTGAAAAAGAATTCTTCCCAAGAAAGAAATTGGATGAAATTTGAGAAGGAACTTCTGGATGATGAAATCATTTCTGGTTAGGTAAGATTTATCATCCTTCTAGAACTAGCAGTATTTTGGCTCTCTCTGTACTTTCTCTACTCTCCCGCCAGACAGCTACTGATCTAAAGATCTCCACCAGAAGCAAGATGAAGTAAGAGTTCCTGCTGGAACTGGCATGTGCATATATGAATGGAGTCTTTCATTAGAAAGAAGGAAGTTTTGAATTCAAGAAAGACAACAGTGTGGAGCACCAAAAGAATAGGTGAGGCATCAAAGGTCCAAGAGGAAGACCAGCAAAAACAGTTATGGCAGCCAGGAGGAAAGGAAAAAAAAACATTCTTGAAACAAAATAAGTGAGAAGTAAAGAAACAATGTCCTGCAGAAAGTTGGCGTTGGCCGCCAAGTGACTTACCCAGCCATAAACTGGAAAAGAAATCTCCAAGAACTAATAATAATAATAATAATTTATTCAACTTGTATGCCGCCCTTCTCCCTTAGGACTCAGGGCGGCAAACTAGAAGCAAGCACTAGCAAATAATCAATATAATAAGAGATTGAGGAAATAAAAAGACTGAAAGTAGAAGATCAAGAAAGACTGGAATGAGCATAGCAGCACTCAAAAGACCAAACCTCTGTGAGTCTGTGATTTTTAGACATTTGAATGTCCAAATAGAAAGGTGGAGAAGGAAAGAAGCATTAATATATAAGGTAAAGGTTTCCCTTGCACATACATGCTAGTCGTTTCTGGCTCTAGGGGGCGGTGCTCATCTCCAATACAAAGCCAAAGAGCCAGCGCTGTCCAAAGTCATCTCCGTGGTCATGTCGTCGGCATGACTAAATGCCGAAGGTGCACGGAATGCTGTTACCTTCCCACCAAAGAGGCCCCTATTTTTCTACTTGCATTTTTTACATGCTTTCGAACTGCTAGGTTGTGTTCTGACCCACGCCCTTTTCCGAAAATCAAACACAATTCAAAAAGAACAAAAACCTTGTAATGCTTTTACAAAATAATTAGCTGTGATAAGCACAAGCCTTGGCAAACTGTGCGAGACTTGCCAAAAGATAACAGACAAGAAATAATTTGCAAAATAAGAATCTTCAAATACAAACTCAGGATACTGGAATGTCCACGAGGCTGTAGTTTCAAAACGTCTTTGTCTTCTGCAAAGTACGTTCATTTCACAGCTGGCTTTTATCTTCTTGAAGGAGGGGCCATTATCTTGCAGCCTTACTCCCGAGTCATCCTTGCTGTTGTAACTGTCCTTTCCTACGAGCAATCCTGCACGCACGTGCACTTGGCACAGGCTCCTTGGGAACCTTCTCATCACTGCTGCCAGCCACCACAATCTCTGAAGGCAGCAGTCCACTCCCTAATGGTCCTGCCCCTCATCTGAGTCCTCGGTCTCCTCAGCCGTCCACACCTGCTGCTGGCTAACCACAACAGGTTGGCAGAAGCTAACAGGAGCTCACTCTGTTATGCGGTGCTAGGGATTCGAACCTCTGAACTGACAACCTTTCTGATCAACAAGCTCAGCATCTTAGCCACTGAGCCACCACATCCCCTGAATATCAATATATACATAAAGATAAAAAAGTACTAAACACCCTGTAAATTAGTTAGTGGAATAATCAGAATAAGCCTGAGGCTTAGGAAACAGAATAAGACATGCATAGGAATCAGATATAGTTAGGCTTAAGGCTTCAGATTTGTAAAACCGAGTCCTACTTTTGTACTTGGTAAGCAATGAACATATTCTATAGGGATGAAACAAAGCCTTATTCATCATCTTGTCTTGGGTTTTGTCATTCAAAACCCAAGCTATGACATGTATGGTAAGAAGAAAGCTTATATATCTGGCTCAAAAAAAGCACACATGCCCATAACATTTGTACATATGAGAAAACAGACTTGCCTGTGAAAACTCATCAGCTATTTTTCAACTATTATAGCTGTTTTCTAATTATATATTTAATTCCATTTAACCCAGATATACTAGTGGCAGGTCTCTTTCCTTCAGAATAATAGAAAAAAAAGTCATAGGTTAACATCCAGTTATAGTAAACTACTATGCTACCACAACATGGTAGCACAGGGCCTTGGTGGCTCAGGCTGTTAAATGCCTGCATTTAAGTTCCAGCTGCCTGTAATTATTGCAGGCTCAAATCCCACCAGGCTCAAGGTTGACTCAGCCTTCCATCCTCCTGGGGTAGGTAAACTGAGGACCTAAGATTGTGGGGGCAATAAGCTGACTTTGTAAAAATGTCGCTTAGTAATAAGCAGGCATATACAATGGAATGAAGACTATTGCTGAGCACACTGGGTTGTACCCCAAAAATTGTAAGCCACCCTGAGTCTTCAGAGAAGGGCAGCATATAAATGTAATTTAAAAAAAACATACTTTGATGTAGCATGCATCTGCCCCTTGAAAATGGAGGAGAGTTGCTAATCTTGAAGCTACACTAGCTTTTGCCAACTAAAAGATCCATAAACAAATTCCAAATGTGCCTGCTCTTGTCTCACTTTTCAATAGCAAATCATATAGCAAATCATATGAAGACATTCTTCATTCATTCATGGTAGAAATGTCACAACAGATCCGTAATTTTTGCTGTAGTGACCAGCTATAAAGATTAAGTACCAACATTTTACCCTATTCCATAGCAGAAGATCATCGATCAATATTGGGCATTTTTGCAGGATATGTTAAACATGACTGTGTTCCATATAATTTAATCACAGGTGGCAGATCACAGGTGGCATAGGTTGAAAATGCAGAGCAGTCATCAATTGTGTTTAGCTTGAATCAGAACTTAAACCAAGCTTTTAAAGCTAACCACTTGAAAGGTCTTAATTAAATTAAATTAAATTAATTAAATCATCTGACACCTGTCTGACAAATCCATGCTGATTTCTAGTAATGACTGCTTGGCAAGGTATGTCTGTCTGTCTCTATGTGTGTGAGATACACACACACACACACACACACACACACAGAGGCTATAGTTGATTCTGGGATTTTCCTGTGCATTATAGTTCTCCTCTTCCATGAGTATGAAGATATGGAGAACATTCCCTCTCCTTCAGTTATCCAGTATTTTACTGATTCTTCTGGATAATGTACCAAAACTTGACTAAATCATAATGAAGTTACTTTGGTGAACTAGGACAGGACAATTGAATTTATTCAGCATTATGTTTTAAATGTATTTGTTTGATAGATATTGAATGTTTCATTCAGGAACTCAACAATTAATTGTAATTATGTTAATAATAAAAAAAGAACATGGAATCCTGTTTCCTCACTCTGTACTTTATAACTGCAAGATAAAAGACATCATTGAGCAGTTTTACCTTTTGAAGTTATCATTTGCATTTTGACTGAGCACCTGTAGTTGTCTAATAAAGTTGTCTAAGAAAAATTTGTGCATGAAATTATCTTAAGTCAGATTGCCTGTAATAAATAAACCATTTTACACCTGTCTATTAGCATCAGAATTATCTTTATTTTCTCTCAGATATGTAAAAGGATTACATGTTTTTTTCCTGTGGAAAATAATATTGAACCAACAGTGTGTGGTTAGTCTTACCCTGATGGTAAAAAGCCACCAAGCACTGTTTAACCAGGCAGGTGGGAGAAAGGATCAAGCTGGTCTTGCAGGACCCTGGATAGCTCCAAGCTTCAAGGACATCCAGAGATGAACTTGCATAATTCTGGGATTGAACTGTTCTGATTCTGGATCAATTTTTTCCAATTGAATTTTAGACAACTGCAAACACTTTTTACTCATCCACATCAGCATGGACATCAATGACCCACTTTGTATTCATAAATTCTTCCAAATTTATTTCCTCTTTTATTTAGAATATATCCCACTTTCTTTTTATTCCTTACCAACTAATAATAACACTAAAGAAATAGACCAATAAAACATTGTTTTCCTAACCCCCCACTCAGAGCCTACAATAATTATTTTATTTTTTCATGTCCTATTAGCTATTTAGCTAAAATGCCAACATCATGCCCAAAAATGTCAATGATACACGTAACCTAAGTTTAACCAATAACTGGCAGTAACTTCATTCTCTATCCCTTTATCCAATCCCTTTATCAAGTCACAAAAATTGCTGGCCAACAGCAATATAGTTCAACTGTGTTGAAATTGTTACTTGATTTGGCCTGAATCTCTTATTGTTCAGTTGCATTGGATGGCCAGCAGTTTTAATCCTATAAATGGATGAAAATCTCTCTCTCCCTATTCCATTTACACCATACATAATTTTCCTGAATTCCATCAATTCTGGTCCCTCCACCTTTTAAAATGTATATAAAAAACATTTAAAAACTGATGTTAGGTCATACTAAAATGTATTATAAATTGAAAGTCTAAAGCATTCTTTGTTAGAATTGTTATGAATATGGGCCAGTTCTAAATTGAAGGGATGAACTGATACATGACTAAAGGGATGGACACAAATAACACAAATAATGAACATACAACATATATCTAAATATAGTAATTGATTGACTAATTGAATCCCAGTTGTTATATTTTGCTTAAATAGTTTGAGTTTACTTTATTGATTAGCCCATAACAAAGTGCAGAGTTCCAGACACAAATTATTACTAAAATCTGATAAAAACAATTTAAAATGGAATTGGATAAAATACAATTTAAAATGAAATTGGAATAAAATACAATAATTTAATATATAGATAAATAAAATATAAATATAAAATTATATTTCTATGTCAGCTCTACAATCTACCCCAATCAGTCCTGCATATGCAGATCTCAACTGAACCATTTTGTTTAAGTACTGTGCTGTGTTAAATGTTATTTTCAGATTCTGGCCACACATAAGGTAAGTTGTTTGGATATGGGGATCCCAATGGATCATTCATTTGGTATATAGACCAAGGTACTTGCCTCTCATCTTCTTAAACAGGCAACAATGAAATAGGATGTGAGCCAGGTCTTCTATCTCTGCCACTCTGCAAATGCAGAAATGTTCATTGTAGGGTATAGAATGGAATCTCCATTGTGTCAAGCTCTTCAAATCTTGCTCATAAATATCTTCCTAAGATGTTTTGGTAGTTATAACTTTAAATAGCTGTCTATTTGAAAAGTATGTTTGTTTTTGCTCAGCCATTTCAAGTTACCCACCTTATTAAGGATAGCTATATCATTTTGTGGCTTAAATAAAAAGCTTGCATTCCTTATGTAAAAATTATTAGTCAAGCAGGTAATGAGGATTGTAAATGCTTCATACAAGAATACAGCCTTCCTTAATGTTGCTGAACTACAACTAGCAATTCTCATGATTGTCCATGCTGTCTTGGGCTACTGAGATTTGTAGTTTGGCAACATCTGGAACAATAAGTTTCTCATCCCTGGTGTAACAAGCAGTTTGTTATTTTTTAGCCTTGAAAGCCAAGCAAGATGCCATAATGGTTGCATTTATCTCTTTCTGTGCTTAATAGAATAAGACATGGCGTGCAATGCCATCCTACTCATACTTAACCCCACCAATACTTCATTGATTGATATTTCTAGGAGCAAGTGAAATTAAATGTAAAGGTTTAATATATATTCTTGTTCCAAAAATGAGAGGAAGAATTCCAGTACCAATTGTAAAGTTCAGTGAAATTATTGAGCAGCTATAGACTGTAATTTGGCTTTCCTCCATTATATCTCCCTCTGCACATCCATGTCAGTCTGTGGGTCTATCTATCTATCATCATCCTAGGCTGATGTTACAATGAGGTGGCTAATTTGTAAAGAGGCTCAGTACTCTTGATCTGTCAGCTTTCCCCTCACTATAAAATGAATAAAATAAGAAGAATGGATCCTACAGTGACATGACACATTTCTGGCTCTGAGGCTATTTGCTCTAGCATATATCTTTTAACTGCCTTCTGGGGTGTAGGCCATTGAAGTGAGGTCTACCAGTTCTAGCTACATTGAAGACAATTTTGCTCAGTAAAGCTGAATCTACATTATAAAAAAAACTAAACATTTTCAAATTGTTTAGGATCAAAAAAAGGGGGGGACTTTGCAAGAGCGACAGAAGATCTGCTGTGTATTTGCAGGACAACATAATGCAGGTTGCTCTGTCTGTCTTCAGAATACTAGGATATGGTGGTTAGGTATCAGGTTAAACTTTTTCAGGGAATATTGAAAAAAAACCAAACCTTGTTGTCTTGACAGGAATTTGCATTAATGCCTTAACTAGTCACAAAACTTTTCATATAGTTTGCTTGGAAAGTTTTACAAATATCCAAAGAATCCCCCCCAGCCATTTCCCATCATTTTGTTTGAGAAAGGATCCTCAGAAAAATAGTGAAATGCCCCATGCTCCTGTTTTCTTTCCCACTTTTGTTGAAGTTTGCATTTCATATTAGCTGTTTGCTTAAATAAGCTTTTATTTATATACTATTGTGCTTGGTAATTATTTTCCTTTTTTAAAAATCTTTCTGTTATTCATTAAAAAAGAAATAAAAAATAATAATTTAAAGCACTTCTAGACCTCCACATCTTTCGATGGTGCAGATGACAGATGAAGTATGTCTATTTGGCTAACGCTGGAAAGCATGTCTTTGTTAACCATCCCATACCTCCATTGGCATCCCAATTGCCATAGCATAAGCTTTTACTTTTTAATCATGCTTTGATTAGTTTGCTCCATTGTTCATTGTTTGCATGTGCACTGAACACACAGGCTTTTTAATTGGCTATCTGAAATGAATTACTGACGGCGATTTGGCTACATTATATTCGGTTCTGTAATCAAACAAATTCTTCTGTCAAACAAACAAACAAAAAAAGGATCAGTGTTATTGTTAATTGTCCTACTTGATGAATTAAACAGAGTATTATTCACCCTTTCTAATTAGACTATCAAGAATAACATACATAACACTTCAAGAATGGACTATTCTTTTATTCACAGCTGTTAGCAAACACTGTACATCTGATTTGTGATTAAGATACAAAGAAAGAACAATTACAGTCAGATTAATTAAACAAACAAAAAGGATCTAGGGACCAAGGGCAAGAAATAAGATGGGCGTTGTATTAAACTTCATGAAGGGAAGACTGATCTAGTGCACAGGCTGGCACCAAGCAGAATACAAATGCTACTGAAGCTGAAATGTGGAATTTTAAGATGCCTCTTAAGAATAATTTACACATTCTGCCCAGGATGTGATTCTGATCACTTGAATGATCAACTTTGATTTCCCTTTTTTAAGGTAAATTTCTAGCCAAATATGAAGTTATATTTAGTGTACATTTTATGTTATTTTAATTATATTTTGTTTTAATTATATTTAACATACAGTACTGTATTTATTTGCTATTTAAATCATGAGCTCTCTGGTTGCATGTGAATACATCAGGGGTGGTATTCTACCAATTCGGCCCGGTTCGGCCAAACTGGTAGCTCTGAGGATCATCTGTGAGCGAACCAGTTTGCTCTGATGATCAACTGCTGGGCCCACCTGCCCCAGCTCTATTCTGACCTTTATTTCCTGGTTTTCAAGCTCAGCTGCTTCATGCGGCACAGCGGATTGCCGCACATCAGCTGCTTAACACACAGGCAGAGTGCAGGATTGCAGGAGAAGGTCAGTAGCAAACGCTCTGTGCGTGTGCATGCATGTGTGTGCAAAGTGCATACTCATTGAACCGGTTGTTACACCGGTTGAATCACACCTCTGGAATACATATATCCACAGACTTGCAGGTCAGGGAGATAGGTGGTGAATATATGCAATAAATAAATACAATATTTTTCTTATAATATTATTATGAAGTGTAGGGTGGAATAAGATAGCAACATTACAATCTCAACTTTTTACTTTTACATACTATTTTCATACATATGCTATTCTTAGCATATATGAATGTGTAAAAAGTAGGGAACTGTTCCAGAAATGGTGAAGAAATGAAAACATTGCATACTTGCCTGGATCACAACTTTTTGTTTGAAGTAAAGTGGGTTTGAAATAGCATAAATGTCTAGGGTAGAGATTGTCTGGAATTGTTCAGTAATAACCCCTTCTCACTCTACATACACACAAGCACACACATAGAAATGCAGTTGGGAATCCATTCCCACCAAGATTGAAGATACTTGTTCAAAACGAGCAATATATTAATTGGTGTAGGAATCCAAATGGGCTCTACATGACCAGACCTAATAGAAGAAAATCCCATCACCTTTCCAGGGACAGACATCTGCAGGATCTGCTGCTTTAGTCCAAATGAAACAAACATCATTGTATCATCACAATGCTCCTTTCATACATGCAGACAAGGCCATCACAATGCACATACAAAAAAGACAGAGCTTGCGGCATGACAATGCAATGCTGTTGCCATTGTTTACTCTTCTTCAGTCTCTGTGCAAGTGAGTGAACCGTTGAATTGTTCTTACTGTTAGAATTAAGTACACAATTCCTTTTTCTCCAACTCATTTTTCTTCTTTTAACTTAAACCCATCATTTTGCATGTTGCGCTCTGAGATGATGGGTGGTTTTTTTGGGGGGGTATGTTATCTTTTTGTGTAATTGCGTACTATCATATCTTCTTAAAAAGTATTTGTTTCTTTATTTTTAGGCATTTGGTATGTACTGTCATATCCTCTCTCAATCTTTTCTTAAACTAAACCTTCCTGTTTTTTTCAGAGTTTTTACTCCCATAATAAGTTTGTTACAGTAGCAGGTTTTCTGAATACCTTTTAAAAGTGGTGACCCAATTGGACATGATAGCCAACACTCATAAATTGGAATTATTGCTGACTCATTTCCAGTGCACAAATCACTGAATCAACTGTGTTGATGAATTTTTGACAAATATTACTACCAAACTAGGTGTAACTTGCTCCTATAATTTGTTGCTTCCCAAGATAAGAATTTTGCATTTGTTTCTCTTAAATTTCATTCTGCTCCTTCCAGCTCCTTCCTGTAAGCTATCAAAATTATCTTGAATTTCCTTACAGTATTTTGAAGGTAGGAGTAATCCTATTTAATTGTGCATCTTGCACACATTTGAAAAAAAAGTCCCTCTATCTCTTCATCCAGTCCATTAATAAAAACATTTAACACCATAGATAAATTTCCTCAGGTCTCTATATTTCATTCCAGGTGGGTTCAGAGATTTAAATTCATTCATAAAAATGATATTCCCTAACCTTAATTTTATTAGCCTTAAGCTTCCATTCTATTTCTTCATTCTGTTCTTTACAATTACCTGGATGAACTCACATGTTCTTAATATAGAGGACTGAGGCAAAGTAATTGTTGAATAGGTCTGTATTTTTATTGTAACCTGTTAGCATTTTGCCACCTTTATTGAGTAGCTGGTATAATGTTTCAATTCATCTTTTTTATTTTGGAGAAAAATATCTGAAGAAATCCCCTTATTGTTCTTAGCATACTTAATTAACCTCAGCCCATTGTGAGCATTACATTTTTCAGCACATACTCTACAATTCTGACTTATCGGTATATTCTTCATTGCTGATCTGTTCCTCTTTCCAGCTCTTTTATTTGAATTCTAGCAAAATTTTTGTGCAGCTGCAGTTTTTGGCTTCCTCTGCTGTTTTTCCTTTTTGAGCTCTTTCTAATTCTTTGTTCCTGTGCTTTTCATAACTTCTTTTTCAGGAATTCCACCCATCTTGAATTTCTTCTCCTATGAACGTCCACCGTTGTGAAAATGTATTGATTAAAATATTCAATTTTGCTCAGTATCTCTTTAAATCAAGAACCCTAGTATTTCATGGTCACCTTCCCTCAATGCTTCTGCTACTACTCCCACTGCATCAATGAAGTCTTTCTTTCTGGTTAATATTAAATCAAGGATGGCTGATCATCTTCCATTCTCTGAAGAGAAAGTTGTCAGCAAGGCAAGTCAGGGATTTTCTGGAAGGACTAGGCTTGGTGGAGTTTGTCTTCCACCATATATAATTAAAATAATCTATCACTACTACTCTGTCTGTGTTTGACAGGTCTGCAATTTGCTTGCTTATTTCTCTGTATTTGGGTGGAAGATAGTTGACACTAATCATATTGCTTTAACTTGTTCTTCTGCTTATTTTGACCCAGATGCTCTTTACAATATTGTCAAATCCATTCACTTGAATTTCTGACCAGGTGTGGATACAACTATAACATGTAGTGCCACTGCTTTTGAACACATTGTATTTCTTGATTGCTATACTCTAATTATAGGAAAACAGGCCACAAGTTCTCAATTATACATATCAAATGATATTCGCTTTCCTCTGCTAAGAGTTGAGACTTAGCTTGGTTATTTCTCATACTCTGAACAATAGGGTATAATCTTTCTGATTTCATTGAGTGGTTTAACAGACCTTATAATAGCAATATTGTACTTCCTTATAAAGTGTACAGGTCTGTAACTGAGGTAACTGTATCGGGGTTTTCATCTCCAAATTTGATATGATTTAGTCTACCAATTTTTTTCCAGTGCTTATTTTTGTGTGCCAAATCCATCAGGTACAAACAATAGGTCCAGAAATCAAAACATTGATAGCACCATTTCCAGAGTGAGTCTTTCATTTGCAGAATTCTTTCCTTTTCTAGTCTTCCTTAATGGGCTCTAGGGATAGATGAAAATACCTGCTTGGTTTATTAGTTAAGGCAACAAGCTAGAAACCAGGAGACTGTGGATTGTAGTCCTGCCTTAAACATGAAAGCCAGCTGGGTAACTTTGGGCCAGTCCCTGTCTTTCATTCTAACTGACCTCACAAGGTTATTGTTGTAGAGAAAATAGGAGAAGAAATGAATATTTAGATATATTTGCCACCTTGAATTATTTGCAAGAATAATAAGGGCAGGATATAAAATAAATAACTAAATAAACATGCTGTTTGAACTCCCAGGCTATTGAGCTTCATTATGTAGATGGTATGGTTCTAATTGCATTTGGCAATATGGTTTGTCCTACATTATAACAATCAGTGGACTTCATAAGTTCTCAATGTTCTGTCACATTTCTCATCCATCCTTCTCACAGAAAGCACGTTTCATGAAACAATCATCTGATCATCATGTGTTTCTTTTAGTTCCTCATATACTGAATCTCCAAATGTTACACTTCTTCTCTCTGTATTTTTGCAGCGGTTAACTTCAAAAATCTACCATCTGCAACCCAAATTTGTTTAAGGGATCTGCTGTATCTCTTTTTGTTCCTTCTAACTTTCAGTGCTGATTTCTTGTGAATGCCACAAATCAGTATCAGATACAGAATATTTCTATATTCCATTTTTTCCCCTCATTGTCTATCTCATTTGAGTCTCTTCTGAATAGAGGGTTACTTCTTTCAGTCAGATCTTGTTGTAGGGGCTGCTTTGTTGATCCAATAGATATTGATCTTTTTAAAAAACAAAACAAAACTGAAATGCCATCACTTGTTGCTCCTTCTCTTTAAGCATGACTACAAATTTACACTTGTCATAAATGCAGACAGACAAACATGCCACAAGTATTGCAAGTCATAGCATGCTCACTCATCTTCACTTATGTTCCCAAGACACCACAAATAGAAAGAATTTTATTTCTTCTTGTTTCCTTCTCATATTTTTAAGGTTAGTGAATTTCCACTACAGTAAAAGAGTATGTTTAAACTCCCATAAAACTCTGCTGCCAAATTTTTGTTGGTTCTCCTCTATTTGCTTACTCAGTGAACCTCAGTCAATTGGAAATGCAATCAGTTGACATGTCTTGGCTAGGTAGTGTCATGGTATAGCTAGACAATGGCAAAAGCTAACTTTATTTTTGCTGAAAGCTCAATATCCAGTGGAAAAATGGATCTTTTGAGTAGTTTAGTAGTTTTGCATAAATTCTGTATTTAACAGCAATATGTTTATATTACTTCCACAACCTGTAAGTCTGGCACATATAATTCTCCCAGTGTTCTGTAATTGTGATCTGGGAGGTCTGGGTTCAATTTCCCATTCAGCCACAAAATTTACAGACTTTTGATTTGTCATTCTCTCTCTCAGCCACATTGATCTCCCAGATTACTGTTGTGGCATACAGCTGAAGAAAGCCCCCATAAGATGCTTTGAGCTCCCCAAGTAAAGGTAGGATATTTCAATTAATCAATCACTCAATCAATCACTCAATCAATCAACTAACCAAAATTATAAACAATAACTTCATCAATGGAGTATCAATGGAAAGTGACTAAATTCACTTTTTGAAAGTTAAATTAAAAAATGTGTGTTTTTGAAGTTTTTCCAGCAGCAGAGAGAAAGAGAGAGGGAAAAAATTGCCTACAGTAGAAATTCCATAAAATTTTATACACACACATATATATATCTCACACACACACACAGACACACGAGCTTCACAGACAAGTTGGCTTTCATAAAAAAATAAATAAATAGGGGACCTAAAGTTTCCTTTCTGTACATAATGCCGTCTGAATACATTGGATTGGCTGAGAATTTTGGGAGTGGCTATTCAATTTTTTCATAGAGTGCCAGGCCATGGAAAATTGGCCTTGGGAGAGTTAGGTGAGTTTGTGATAAAAGTTGTCTCCTTGTACCTGTCTAATATATGCACTTATGGAAGAACACATTCAGTAAAGTTATAAGTAATTCAGACAGCATAGTGATACATTATATCTCCAGTTTTTGGTCCTGTGTTCTGCTGGGTATGTTTTTTACTTCCTGTGGCTAAGGCTGTTTCTACTAATGGGTGAAGAAATGGAATATTATACCATTTAACAGTGTCGGTTACATTAATCACTGAAAATTCTTTTAATGTGTCAGAAGTAACTGTCAGACTGGACATACTGAATCTATTTAAACTAAAGCATGCCATTTTTTATCTATAGTGCACTCTAATTCACATAAAAGGGTCAAGAAAATGTGATTAAGTGACAGTTTTAAAATGTACTATAATATTAAATAGCTTGATTAAGTGACAACTATAAAATATAATGCAATATTAAGTATCTCACTAGGCCCCAAAAGAACTTTAAAATATTTTAAATGATTGGGGAATTTTGTAACCCATTGAGGGTTCCAAGGGAATAATCTGAATAAATAAAAACATGTGACCCCTCCTTCCCAAGGTTGTATAAGCTTGTGATAATTTGCCAAATATATATGATCATGGAATGAGCAATGTTTAAGCTAATTTAAGTGTTTTCTTTTCCCTCATCCCAGCTGAAGTAATTTCAAGTATGCAAAATTTTAGCTATATACGTTTATATCTTCTTCTTTCATTACTCCTTATACCAATTTCCTTTCTCTGGTGGCATCTCACTGAACACCCTTTTGCAATGTCCTTCTTCCACTGAGGTGCACAATTTGTCCATCTAACTCTATACATATCATCTTTTCTCAATCTGATAAACGGACTAAAATCCTTTTCAGAGGGTAGCCTAATGACTGGTTAAACGATATTTTCTTGAAGCAAAACTGAGCACTATCAGACTGCTGGAGAATTTCTCCCAAAATTCTTTTGCTTGTGTCTGAGAACCCATCAAAAAAAAATAAAAGATGGGATCTTTTCGATCCCATCAAGCCCAAAGAAAGTCCGGAATGGTATAGAAATTATATAGGCTGGACTAGAAGACCTCCAAGACTTCCAACTAGATTACTTTATGTTATATAAAGCCTTGGTGGCTCAGGCTGTTAAATGCCTGCTCTTAAGATCCAGCTGTCTACAATTACTGTAGGCTCGAATCCCACCAGGCTCAAGGTTGACTCAGCCTTCCATCCTCTCGGGGTAGGTAAATTGAGGACCCAAGATTGTTGGGGGCAATTAGCTGACCTTGTAAAAATGCCGCTTAGTAATAAGCAGGCATATACAATGGAATGAAGGCTATTGCTGAGCACACTGGGTTATATCCCAAAAAATTGTAAGCCTCCCTGAGTCTTTGGAGAAGGTCGGCATATAAATGTAATTAAAAAAAATGTTCTTTTATCAAAATAAAGGAGAACTGTATGAGGGAGACAGATGCAAAACTGTCTATCAATTATCTAATGGAGCGAGAGCATAATTAATCAGATATAACACCTAGGAATAATTGGTGCAGAAATATATTTTTTAAGGTAGCAGTGTTGGTTTCTTCAGGATGTTGAGTCAACTTGTATTAATCACATCATAAAATTAGTGCCAATTTATCTTCACAACTTTCAGATTTGTTACAGGTTTGTTGCCTATCATTCACATTTGCTGCTTCAAATAAAGACAAGAATACTAGCTAAAGATGGGAGATGAGTGACCCAAACCAACACATACACAAATAGGTAAGCCTCCTAGGATAAGAAGAAAAATGAAAAACCACTATCAGTGACCAAAGACAAATTACTCAAACAAATAGATGTTGGAACTTTGCTGGAGCCCCATTCACAGTTATGACCATTTTTCGTATCATTTGGGTCATAGTGTGGTTTGAGCCAATTCATAACAAGAGCTACAAATGCTCTGTAATATAAAATGTGGTAAAGTGTGATCACGATTTGTCTAATAATTATAATTGTGGTTGTGCTGCTTGCAGGAAATGAGAATAATAGGGTATATTAAATTTGGAATAATGCCCATTCATAACTTGCTAGTTTCCCTCACCAGCATCTTGGTTTCTTAGAGAAACTTCCTTGAAATGTAGTAATTTAAATATATTTTAAAAGTATTAATTCTGATTCCATAAATTAGTTCACTGGAAGGCTGAAGATGTCATGAATCCAACCATTGTCTGAGTGATATATATGTACAGTACATTCATTTCACCAGTCAGTAATCAAATAGGCTGGCATTTATTTTTAATACCTCAAGAACAAACAACACCTATTTGAGCAGGAGCATGACAGAAGACATGAATATATATGCATTAGAGGCTTTTCAAAGTATTGTTTTTAATTGTTATGTCAGGCCTACAAGGTAGATTTCAATTATAATGCCCAAATTGCAAACACAGAGCTGAAGTGGAATGACTAATAGATAGCATAAGGCAGCCTACTGATTCCTGGCTGGTTTGAAGTTTTTGCCTACAGATTTCTATGTTCAAAGCTATCAACTAACACCCTAATAAAAACTGATTGCTCTATGTTCTCACATGTACTTATTCTCATATATTCTACAATATTGAGTATACTGTATTCTCAATCTATTTTTTCTAACTCCATAAGCAAAGTGGACGAAATATAATCTTAGTCAGTCTTCCCTATCTTGGTGCCCTACAAATAAATTGAACATCACCTTCCAGAATAGTAGATGGCTGAGAACTATGCAGCTGTCTTACAAGATAGCATCAGATGGTGAAAGGCTTATCTTGTCATAAGCAGTCTTACAATCTTTCCTTATTGGTCCTTGCGTTGAGATACTTGTCTATCCTCAGTTCAAAGTATTCAAAGCCAATTAAGTACATGCAATTTTGGTGAGTTAGTTCTTGCAAGATTTTAGCTAGTCAGTAAATAAAAATAGTATTATTTTGGTAAATAGAGAGAAATGTGTTTATCCTGGAAGATTTTATTAGTGAATGAAGAAAAATAAAAGATTAGATTAGAATAGAATAGAATAGAATAGAATAGAATTCTTTATTGGCCAACACAAGGAATTGGGCACACAAGGAATTTGTCTTGGTGCAAATGCTCTCAGTGTTGATAAAAGAAAAGATACATTCATCAAGAGTCAAGAATCATAAGGTACAACACTTAATAATAGTCATAGGGTACAATAAGCAATCAAATCATACTAGGAAACAGTCAATAAAAATCATTAGGATACAAGCAACAAAGTTACAGTCATATAGGAGGAGATGGGTGAAAGGAAGGATGGGAGGATTAATAGTAATAGTAATGCAGACTTAATAAATAGTTTGACAGTGTTGAGGGAATTATTTGTTTAGCAGAGTGATGGCATTTGGGAAAAAACTGTTCTTGTGTCTAGTAGTTCTGGTATGCAGTGTTTTATAGTGTTGTTTTGAGGGTAGGAGTTGAAACAGTTTATGTCCAGGATTGAGGGGTCTGTAAATATTTTCACAGCCCTCTTTTTGATGTGCAGTATACAGGTCCTCAATGGAAGGCAGGTTGGTAGCAATTGTTTTTTCTGCAGTCCTAATTACTCTCTGAAGTCTGTGTCTATCTTGTTGGGTTGGACAACCAAACCAGACAGTTATAGAGGTGCAGATGACAGACTCAATAATTCCTCTGTAGAACTGTATCAGCAGCTCCTTGGGTAGTTTGAACTTTCTGAGTTGGCGCAGAAAGAACATTCTTTGTTGTGCTTTTTTGATGATGTTTTTGATGTTAGGTGTCCATTTTAGGTCTTGAGATATGATAGAACCTAGAAATTTGAAGGTCTCTATTGTTGATACTGTGTTGTCTAGTACTGTAATAGCTGGTAGTATGGGAGGGTTTCTTAAAATTAATTTTAAATTAAAAGCACACACACACATACATAGATGGTATAAAGCAACCTGGTGAATTTAGGAGTATGCATAGAATGGATCCCACTTGATAAACAGCATCCATGAAAGAGACCTAAAACAAGATGGATCAATGACATCAGGAAGTATTGCAGGACCAATTGGCAAAAGAAAGCTCAGAACCATAATGGTTAGAAACATGCGAAGAGGCCTTCATCCTGCAGTGGATAGACAATGGCTAAAATGTAGTCTGTAGTCTATATTTAAGGCCTGTAGTCTTAAGGCCTGTAGTCTTGAAAGAGATACAATATCAAAGGTATTTTAGACAATTTATCCACAACTTATATATCTTATCCATATGGATTCCCATATCCATCTTAAATGACACACAATTGCCAGGTTACCAAGGGAATCATCGTGTGATTGTTGAGACAAACACTGACAACAGCAGTATCAAATCCTGGCCTCTGCACCAAAGAAATCCTGGAGATATGTCCATATGTCTTAGCAAGTGAAGATGGGAATAGGCATTAATGTTGTGATGCTTAATGCATACAAAAGCCAAAGTCTGCATTTTTGTGTCATTTTCATCCTGTCTTAACTCCAAATTCTTTACTCAAGATTGACCAAAATAAGCAGTTGATAAACAAAGCAGACAATAAAATGCCAGATGTTCTCTCAGCATGCAAACTTGGTTTAGAACGTTCTTTTTCAATAAATGTATATCTTGCATTTTTACTATATGTGCAACATACTGGTAAGCCGTTTAACTCTGATTTTTATGAGGCAGAAATCTACATGTAGGCCAGGATCTTACAACTCAGACAGAAGGTTGCCCCTCCCTCCATGCTCCCAGTTGCATGAACATGTCCATCTCATCCTCATTTTTCCACTAGCACATAAATCCCCCCATCAATGCTCTGTACAGTGAATGCATTGTAAAGGGAAGAGGCCAGGCTGTTTTTTCCCTGCCTGCCCCGTCCTTTGGTGTTTGTGAACACACAGGGATTGCTTGATGATAGCGGGTTTTTGTTTTGAACTTTCTTGAAAGAGAGAGAATAGTCTCTTGGGCTGCCTTCACTTTGCATCCATTGTTTCAATGTAGCTCTTTTCAAAATAGAAGGACAGCCTTTTATGTTGTTTGCTATTTGGCTTTTTGACAATGGCATATATGCAGGACTTCTTTTTTATGGGCTATTGCAGCATAAGTAAGTAGAATATCCGAAGAGTTGATATATTAGATTTTCATTTGGACTAACACCCAAGCAGAAGTAAACAGGAAATAGTTTGAGCTACAAAGCTTTCTTTTTAAAAACAAGAAATCATTTTTTCTGGTAACTTCTTTCTTAAAGGAAATGACTTCTTGACCATCATTTTTATATGATAATTGATTGCTCATAAAACATAAATATATCTAATATAAATATATTTATGTTTATAATAAATTACAATAATAGTGCATTTTCCTTTTAAACCAACTTTGAAATAGTCATTTGGCATGGTTTATGGTATAAAATAGCCCCCACCCAATCTTCAACTATTTACTGCAAGGGACATTCCTTTCCCTCCTGCTCTTACATATATGTTCAGAGATATGTGTTTAATTTGGCTCTGAAAGCTCCTTAGAAATGAAGAGTTTTCAGTTAGGGTCCAAATGAAATTTCATGTTCTGAGTTTCTTTTCAGGAGGCTTTTATGACTAATGAAGTTAGTCCAATTCTTCAGATGCATGGAGTACTATCTTGAGGGAAAATACATATATCAAGGTGGGATTGTGGATTGGGAGAAGATTAAACAATGAACTCAAATAAAAATTAAATTCAGGATGCATAATGATTACCACCTTGACAGGAGCCATTCACAGAATTGTTGCATTACTAATTTGAACTTGTAAGTTGGAGCATAGTGTGAACTAACGCCTCTTCCCTCCAGAAGTTCACACTTAATGGCTGACTTCACTTAGCACATTTGAGGGAGCTGAAATCCAGTTAGGTAAGTTTGTGGTTCAGCATATTGTGGGAATTCACTCTTTAGCTCAGCATATGGTGTGAACAAGGTCATTGTGTTTTTGGTATGCAGCATGTTATATGGTGATTTGCTAACCCAAACTTTGCAATTAGTTATTATGGGAAAGAAGCTGATGTCAGTCCCATAGACCAGACTAAGAAACCAATGCTGAATAGGTCTAAATCTAATTTTTTTTATTACAACTGCTGTAGTGGCAAAATCTTTCAAATCCAAATGTGCAACTATCCTTCCTCACTTTAGTTTTGTGTGAATTAGGGAGGGGCCTACTTGAGATATTGTGTCTTTATCCTACTTGTCTGATTGTTGTTTGGTAATGGATCTTCCCACTGTCCTTCAAGGCCATTCCCTATCTCCTCTGCAGCTGCTGCCCATGTATGTAGCCACCATGAAACTGCTGAAGTGAGCAGTAAGACATTTGAAGAGGATTAGAGACAATTGCACTGACAATTTAATTTATGGTGATAGGAAACCTTAGCTACCCTTGTCTATGGAGATTCTCAATCATCCAGGTCATGGTTGTCTCAAAGGTGCTTTTTCAAAAGCAACTGGACTTTCTTTGTTTGTCCTTGAAAACATTTTGCTTTTTATCCTAGGAATGTGTAAGTAAGAAACTGAATTATTTTTTCCAGAAATAAATCCTCCTTCCCTCTTCCCTCTAGAGCTGAAGAGGCTAACTACACCCACAGTTCAGCCAGATTTGTGCTCATATTTAGGTAATAATGTAGTTCAAACTGAGGGACAAAGGGTACCACATATGTTTCTCAGCTTGCCTGTCCCTAGGTGGGTATTCCATGGGCAGCTCTGAAGCTGTTGCCTGGCATGGCATCTCAATGTGATTCTCAGGAAAATGGGATGTGGAAGACACTTCTGATGCAGAAGTTGCTACAATTGCACTCCCAGATTTCTCCTCCTTCTGATCTTTGAAGAAAACTAAGCTGAAAATATGGACAATGCTGAACACTAATAAATGGTCAAGAAAATATCAATGTATTTTTTGGTGAAGAGATCATGAAGCCTCATCCACAGGTTTATTTTATTTTATTTTATTTTATTTTATTTTATTTTATTTTATTTTATTTTATTTTATTTTATTTTATTTTATTTTATTTTATTTTATTTTATTTTATTTTATTTCTAAGCGCCTCCATCTCCCCAAGGATTCAAGGCATACAGTAAAACAATATAAATATACAATCAAAAGAAGATCAAATCTCATAGAAACCCAAAATATAATTAAAACATTAAAACAATTCTAAAAATTCCCCATATAGCCCATCCTCAGTCCAGGTCAGTAAGTTGGAATAACCATGTTTTTAGGCCCTGGCGGAAGGAGCGGAGATAAGGGGCCACCTGGAGCTCCAGGGGCAGTTTGTTCCAAAGGATGGGTGCTCCCACAGAGAAGGCCCTACCCCTGGGGGTCGCCAGCCGACATTGTCTGGCTGACGGGACCCCAAGGAGGCCCTGTCTGTGAGAGTGTACAGTGTATTGGGAAATAGTCGCTGGCAGCAGGGTCTCCCGTAAGCATCCTGGTCCTAAGCCATGAAGGGCTTTATAGGTCAAAACCAGCACCTTGAATCTCACTCGGAGGGCAACCGGTAACCAGTGGTTACATTACATTTCCCAGATTTAATGTTTTCCTCCCAAAGAACCAGTGCATTAGGTAAACATACTTCAATACAATTGAAATAATGAAGTATCTTCTGTTGTGGGTGGTTATCTAAAATCTATTTTGGATTTTTTTTCCCTTTGTTTTCTATTTTTAGTACCTCTCTATGGAGACGAACACTTTGACACATATCCACACATGTCATTAGAAAAATGAGCAATCATATTATTAATATGAACCAACAGCTATTCATCTCTCTCTCTCTCTCTCCTCTGCCCCCCCTCTTCTGTTTTACTCTGAAACATAGAGCAAGTCATCCCTGGGATGTGCATTTGTGGGATGAGGGTTGAAATTTACTTTGGAAACTGAGAATCACTTTGTATTACATTAAAATGCAATCTGATACTGAACTAGGCTGCTTGACACAGATCAACACAATGGCAGAACACAATGGAATTTTTACTCTCCTAAATTAAGATGAAAACATTGAGAGCTTTCAGTAATTGAGAGAATGTTCAAGTTTCATTCATGGAAAAATAAAAATATGACAATATAATTATTCAATTCAGTTCAATTGTTATCATTATATTAAATATACCTCATAATGCATCCTGAAATGTGTTTCAGTTCCACAGATGACAGCTAAAATGTATTTAAATTTCTTTTATTAAAATCAAAGTGCATTAAATGTCTTCATCTTTGGCTAGATTATGAATTTAGCTTGGAATATGATTTTATTTAATAATTTATAAATATGAAAAGTGGTACCCAAATAAAAATGGCTTGATTTCAATCCATTGTGCATTGATCATTGTTCATTTTAAAATTCATTTGGAAATGTTACAATATGTTTTTTTACCTTGAATGCTAAATTAGTGAAATACATTACTGTTTAAAATAACAGCTCATGCAAATGCAAAATAATCAAAATAATAAAATTTCAAGAACTATCAAATTAATAGCAACCAGCGATTAATGAAAGAGTTGATGCATAGGAATAATTTTACCTGCACCCTAATACCCCAGTTTACATAATAGAACTTCTGAATCAACTTGTGTATGCTAAATAGAGGGATGCTAAATAGAGGGATGCTAAATAGAGGGATTTTTTTAAACACTAAATTTTGGTTAATTGTTGGGTGTATTCATGTTCATCTTCTTGATATGAGCGTGCTGGACTATGATTGTGGGCTCCCTCCCCATTTAGACTTTCAGAAAGTTAATTGTCACAATGATTTTAATTTCCTATAACACCTAGGAACCCTCTCTGTGTTACAGAACAAAAGAGTGGCTTGTATGTCTCTCTACATTGTAGAAAGCACTCATATCTCAAAAGCCAATGGATATGATGCCATGGATATTAAAAATAATTATCTAAACAGAGCAAGTTGTTTGCTTGGGAAGTGATTCTTTTAACATTAATGAATGCAATGTTGATGTTCCCAGATGAAGAGAAAAATCTCTGTGCACACTGTAATTGTATGCTTGGAACTGAACCATTTTTAGATTTAGATGACAGTGTTATTGTGGGTTCCAATATACTGCCTACAGTAGTCACACATGGCTGAGTTGAGAATCTGAACTGCTTGTGGAGCTGGAACACGCTGGAATATGAAGCATGCCGATGCTAGTATCAATTAGACAATGACCCAGAAATTCTTGGAAGAATGGTTTTTCAGCTCTTTTCAGCCTCCAGGGCATCTAACCCTTCAGTGATTCCTCTGTTGGAAGCTGGAATAACTGGAAAATGAGCCAGTGGAAGATTTCAGCAGACAACAAAAACATTAATTACCATCCCTAAGAGAAACAAATCGCTCAGTTAAACAAATGGATAAGCAAAGCTCTTGGCCAACTAACAAAGCACAGATTTTAGCTGAGACAATGATTAGGTTTAATATCCTTTTCTGAACCAAACTCTCATTCAGACAGATATACTAGCATTTTGGGTTTCATAAAAAAAGATTGCATTTTGCAACAATATTTTAATGACATGTAGCTACTTTGCTTGGCCTCAAATTCTTCATGACTCCCTGGGTCAAGAGGCCACCATTAGCAGGTTGACCCTTTCTGTCCTTTCTGAGTCTTGTAAAGAAGGTTTAATTTGCAGCTGCAATTATTGCATATTAAAATATTGATTCCCTCAGAAACGTTATACCACTCCTTTAGCATTTTGGAAACAACCACATCCAGACTTTATGTGAATTATGGAGCCTTACGTTCTAAAAGAATCCAAAATACAAAAGCCTATTTCTATTTTTTTATGCTAAAATATCCAAAAATAGAATGTGTTCTTTAATTTCCTGGATCCAGAACAAACATTGTTTAAATTTCAGTGAAGCAAGAAACATCTATATGCAAAGATGGTACAAAACATCAAGATTTTTTTTTAAATGCAACTTTATAACTTCCATGCAGTGATTGATGATTATGTTCATTTATTCCAGGTTTTAGCTAGCAGAAGTTTCCTTTCCTCTGAGAATTTTCCTCCAGAAGAAATAAATTTCTATTTTTACTGCAGTGTCTCTGAGTTAGGCTAGATGTGGTCAGCTGTGGGCATTGGAGCAAGCAAGGCATTTGTTGCTCCATTACATGTTAGTGATTTCAGCTCTGCAAGTCCCAGAGGTATGAAATGGCTTTACTTTCTCCTAGAAGCGACATTTTTTGACATACAGAGCCCAGTCTGAAGCACAATTTTTAGGTCCTTGTTGCAAATTTATTGTGCACTTGGTTTAAGGTAATATTTTCAAGGACATTAAAATAAAGTGCTAACTTCTAGTGGAATAATAATCGTCATTATTAGCTTGAATCAAGCCACTGCAGGATAAAGGCCCCCTCACTGAAATTATAGAAAGTAATCTACCATGCTGGTTCAATGAGGGCTGACAGAGAAATTTTTTCCCCAACTTCCTGTCTAGGGCTGAGACTAGGTGACTAACTAAAGGAACCAAGCTGGTTTTTGTGTGAAGGGGGAACAAGAATCACAATCTCTCCTCTTCTAATCCAGCATCTTAATTACCATATGCATTGTCTGTCTGTGGAATGTGTGTGTGTGTGTGTGTGTGTGTGTTTGTCCATTTTCTCCCTGCAACTTGCCAATTGATAACAAAAGTATCCAGAATCCCACAAGGGATGCTAACTGCTTTATCAGTTAGCATTAATACAGTGCTGAAATCACTAACCAGAGAATGCCTGTCCTGCCAGTTTATGGGACAAGCAGAAACAATCTGAGCCAGAAATAACTTGGGCCTACGTCCCATAGACTTTATACTGTAGATGGCAACTGGTACCTTCAGAATGCTGCTGTTTGGTCTTCAGCACCCTTCTTCCTAACACGGTAAATGGCAGTAGATAATAGCCTGGGCAGCATTTTACTGATATCAACACGGATGATGAGATAATTGGCAGTGACTATGCCACCTTTTCCACAAATGTATGGTCCAATACTGTTTCAGGAGATTTTATGCATCATTCCTCACCCTCTGTTATCATCTCAAGCTGGTTGCTGTTCTCTTGGACCTAAGGAGCCAGATGTAGTTACATGTCTTTCTAGTAATGTGATTAACATACTTTTTTAAAAAAAATTCTTTGGCACTAAATTCCTATAGCTCTTCCAACTGTAACTTAGGAACTAATTTCCATTTCTTCAAACAGTGCTGGTTAATGTTGAAACAATTCTCTAATTTCTGAAACCCAACCTCTCCGCCTTACCATGTTTTGTCTCCCTAAAAGTTTTGAGCTAGCTAGTTAATATTGCAGTTCTCAGGATGCTTTTCTGTCAAGTTTATTGTTTTAAAATTACAGAACAGAATATTTTGTGCATGTATATGCAAGACCAATTCAACCATTATGAGTTAATTTTTGATTATTTGGTTTCTTTCTGATTGAAACGAAATTAGACTAAACATGGAAAAGCTCAATTTCTTCTTTTAGTAGCGTTGTTCTGAAAAAGTAAGGGTGCGTGTAACTTATTGATTCTGAGGAAATCCAGGATGTCCTGGATTTTAATGTAGTTCCATTTGTTTTTTCTTAACTTTTTTCTTCATGAAAAGAATCTTTGTTCAGAAGGCATGGGAAGGATGCGCTATTGAGCTCTCTTCCTTCATGGCTCATTGAACAAAGAAAAGCCAGTTCCCTGCTTACCTGTTGTTATTCAAGAGGGTAAAAACATTTAGTTGACAAATAATTAAGATATGCATACAGCAATTAGAATTTTGCAGACAAATCAATCAACAATCCAAAAGATTGTTCAGAAGAAATGTCCAATTAGCCACCAATTTCTAGATGACTTAGATATAGAGTTATGTGTTATTCATAAAATAAAATATCAGCAGCAGTATCTGTCTCATGGTACTTATGCATTCAATGGAATTTCTGACCATTATTCAGTATAAACTAATTGAGGCATTTCTGTTGCATTTGTCCCTTATGTATCCACAGCCAATACTTATCCATAACCAATACTCCATACCTGTGGTGGAATACAATTTTTTTATTACTGGTTCTGTGGGCATGGCCTGGTGGGTGTAGCAAGGGGAAGGATACTGTAAAATCTCCAGTCAGATGTGGTATTTGTCGGTTCTCCAAACTACTCAAAATTTCTGCTACCAGTTCTCTACAACTGGTCAGAACCTGCTGAATACCACCTCTGCTCTCTACTGTGAGAGTGTCATCTACAGTCATTAGAGAAAGCAAGGTGTGAGCAAACAAGTTCAAAACAATGGATCTTGAATGGAGACAATGTTCTGATATTCTGGATCAGCTAACACAGCTAAAAAACCTCACAATTACTGCTTGTTTAAGGGCACAAAAGACCCAACCCATTGCCTGCACAACTTTCCCATTTATATCATATAGAAACTCAATCCATACAGATATGCTTCTGTGAACATGGAAATCTGATACCATGAAATGAATGAGGATAATATCAGTGCTTGGTTCAATAATGTAAAACATGTGATATCAATTATATGCTACCCCTCTTACCAATAAAGCAACTCTAGGTGGCTTAAAACTTTAAAAAGATAAATAATGTGTATGTATGTATGTACATATGTATGCACATCGTGTGATGACCCAGAGTATATCAGAAATATAACAAAATCCAAAACTTAACTAAAAGTCCTTTAATGCCTTCAGCTTGGCTTCACTGTTTAATTGTTCACAGTGGAGGAGTAAACTAGGTTCAAAATAACATTTCAAAGGCAAGAAACACAGTTCATAGTCAAAGAGCTGATAACGAAACAAAAACCAAAAACAAACCACATTGAATAAAGTTCCTCGACAGACCAGGATAGATAACTGCCAGCTTCAGGAAGATAACCAGGGACAGTCCATTGGAAGAACGCCAACCAAGATAAACCTTCTTTAGAACTAAAACACTAATTTGTCTCCAGCATCTGTTAGCACGCAGGCCCAAACTCTTATGCAAATCTCATACCTGCAACCCATGAAGAGGATCATGGCCCTTTCCTCCCAAGTAACCACGTCTCTCCCTTATCCTCTCCTCCCTGCGTGCCCTAGGATGGTTAGGGGATGGGATGGGTCCTCTTCTGACTGCTCAGCCAGCCTCTGCCCTTCCCCAGCCTCCTCCACCACCTCTGGAGCCACACTTCCACTCCCTGTTGGCTGTTCCTCCTCTTCCTCAGAGTCAGTCTCCACCAGGGGCATGACACATTGCTATTTCTGATAGCTCTTAGTGGCTTTTTCTTGACTAGATCTGAATGACAAGTGTAAAAGATTTCAAGAGAAGAGAAGAGAAGAGAAGAGAAGAGAAGAGAAGAGAAGAGCTTTTTCACTGTATTTTTGAGAAAGTGTTAAGTTACTGTGTTAAAAGGCAAGGAAAGGAATATGAATGATTTACTTGATTAAGATATACATATATATATATTTCTGGTAACCCTTAATGGACTTTTGCTAATTAGGACTGATTAACAATGCTTTATAATTTGTTTGTAGATAAGAAATGAGATATGGGAAGAAGAAATATTTAGTTGAACTGTCAGAGAAGTGATAAATTACTGAAATTGTACTTATTTGGATCAAGGAAAATAATTTCTTTATTTCTTTTTCTCTGTACTTTTTATGTTTCTTAGTTTTCTCAGTTTGTATTGTTTTTTTATCTTTGTATTTCAAAACTTTAATAAAAAATATTATTAACATTCTAAATCACTTAGGAAGCCTTGAGGAAAAAGTGATCCCTCTGTAGCATAGGCTGAGCTCCTGAATTTCAGAAAGTCAAGACTATGGATGGCAAAGGGGATGAAGGAGCTGAAGCTTTATTTCATTCTTCCTCTACAGCCCTAAATGTATATATTGATGCATATGTGAGCTTGATGTTTTAAACAATATTCAGTGGGGGAAATGCAACATCATAGAATAAGTATAGTATATACTAAGTATATATAAGATATAATATATCTAAGTATAGTACATAAAATTATATATTGCAATGGCCTACCTGTCAAAGAATACTTCAGCTTCAACCATAACAATACAAGAGCACACAATAGATACAAACTCAAGGTTAACTGCAGCAACCTTGATTGCAGGAAATACGACTTCAGCAATAACAGAGTGGTCAATGTCTGGAATACTCTACCTGACTCTGTGGTTTCTTCCCCAAACCCCAAAAACTTTAACCTTAGACTGTCTACTATTGACCTCACCCCTTTCCTAAGAGGTCTGTAGGGGGCGTGCACAAGTGCACAAACGTGCCCACTGTCCCTGTCCTATTGTTTCTTTTTTATTCGTATCCATTTCATGTATTCATAACTATGTTTATACTTATACCTGTTATCTTATAAAAAGAATAAGCTTGTTCATTTGCCTGCTAGGAATCATGAAATGAGAACCTAATGTCAGTGTCTTGTTATTTGGGCTTAACCATGAGTCCCTGTTCTGCCTTCTCTAAATCCACTTTTTCAGAATTGTGTTTAAAATAGCATCATGTATAATAGATTCCTATCATACATTTTCTCTCTGTAATAATAAAGAGGTCTATCAAAACTTTAGGAGGTTCCCCCCCAGTCTTCTGATTGTTAAGGACAACGTATCATTTTTTGTTCTGGACCCACACTTAAAATTTAGTATCATTTTGACTGCCAAGGGCAGTTATAGTTGAGGATTGAGGAACTCAATTTTGTATGAGACTGAAATTTCCTAGAACAGTTGTGTAGATTAGAAGTGCTTCTTGACCTTCAGCTGTCACTGGAATTGCAGATAATCATAATGCCAAGGAGCACATCTGTTCAAGTATGGTCACTCAATGCACCAACTGTGACTCTTCCTTAGCTGGCCAAACTTAACAATGGTTATTCAACTCTTGGTTACATCAGGCTTTGGGTACTGCAATGTGTTTTACACTCAAAAATCTCCAGAAATTGCAACTGGTGCAAAAGCCCTGGATTCAAGAAACAGAGGTCATATGATGCCTATGCTGAAAGATCTGCAAATTGCCCACAGGAACAAGGTCTTGATTTTGATCATTAAAGACCTATAAAGTTTAATGCTTGACCAGCTGAGGGACTGCCTTTCCCATTTTGAATGTCCTTGGTTGCCTAGATCACTCGGTGAAGTCTTTTTGAAGATTCCCTGCTTCAAAAACTAAGCTATCTAGTATGCTGGAGGAGGCCTTTCCCTTTATGGCCCCTAGGCTACAGAACACATTCCTCAAAGAAGTGCTCTCTCCTGCTCTCCCAGTAGTTAGGAAAATGGTGCAAAAATAATTTCTTCTACCAAACATTTAATTATTAGTTGAACTGATTTTCAAGGGCACCGATTTTAATTTTGCCTTGATTTTCCTTGTACTGTTTTACAATTTGTGTATTTAATTGCTCTAAATTGCTTTGAGTGACAGAAAAATGGTCAATATATTTGATAATTAAATAATTGATGAATGAAGGAGCCTAGGAGGTCATGACTATCAATGAAAATTGTAACTTTTTTCTTTTTTTCCTTCCCTCGCTCTCTTTTTTAATTTGGAAAGATATTTTATGAGACTCTCAAACCAAATGAAGGCTTTCTTTGAGTTCATTTCTATCCCAAAATTAACACAAACCCCTCAGCCATTTTGTGGCAATTTCCTCTCTCTCCTTCCAGTAGCAAAATCTTGGTGTGTAAAAAAAAAAGAGGTGAGGGGGACTTTACAACACATGAATATAGGGAACTATACAACCTGTGCATTTTTGGGGTCCAGCCCTGCTTTGAGAAAATACAGCCTTCTTTCTTTCATCTTCCTAGACTCTTTGGGTCCTTCAGACATATTCTTTCAAGTTCTGAAATGTATTATTAATTTTGGATAGAAATTAAAGACAAAGAAATGCTACAACTTCTTGATTGAGGGTACCAAAAATGTAAGGTGCCAGGATAAGAGAGATTTATGGCAGGATATTTTTTGCACCCAATCTTCTTTTATTCTTCAAACTTCTAATTAATGCTTAATCAATTCTTATAAAATAGCACTCAATAATGCCGAATTCCTTAATTTTCAGCTCATGTAACATTCCTCTGTCATGTTAGAAACCCTCATATGCTATTTCCTGTTCTCTTTGGGGTGTTGAATCTGACAAGATTTTCCATTCGCCATCTGCTCATTAAAATGTCAAGTGTTTTTAAGTGTGAATGAAAAAGTGATCTCAGTTTTTTTTAATATTCCTCTCTTGAAAAAGAAATGGGCTAGTTTCTTTTCTTTTTTTAAATGATGGTGTGAGGTAATTGTCCTTAAATTCCTTTCTTTGACCATATCTGATCTCCACCTCAGAAACTTAACCTCAAAGCATTTACTCAACCAAATGTCACAAAGCTACAATGAATTTTCCCACACCATGCGTGCTACCCCCAATTTATCCCTAACATCTACTGGTGGGACTTGATAAGAAATGTTTTACTGGGCTTTGGTGCATTGGATATTGCTTACTGTTTGGATGGTTTTGATATGTGTGTGTGTGTGTGTGTGTGTGTGTGTGTGTGCCTGCCTGCCTGCCTGCCTATCTATCTATCTATCTATCTATCTATCTATCTATCTATCTATCTATCTACCTACCTACCTATCATCTATCATCTGTCTGTCTGTCTGTCTGTCTGTCTCTCTCTCTCTCTCTCATCTACCTATCTATCTATCTGTTGTTGGGTTTTCTATCTTAGCTTTTAATATGTTGTTAGCTCACTCCCGCAAGCCATAAGAACAAAACAGGTAGCTATGTTACTTAAAGAAACACACAAACAACCCAAAATAGCACAATTGCATTTCATTGCATCTCATCAACTCCAATTTTGAAAGACCTTCAACTTAGCAGCATGATCTCTTCTTGGTGTACCTAACAGAGAAGTAGCTTCCAGATTCTTGGGGGTCAGTTTCACCACCAGCATTTTCCCTCCCTTAATTGCTGCATTGATATATACAATATGACAAACAAACATGGAGGAATATACTTTCAGTCTGGCCTGAAAAACTTGAAAATAAAGCCACTTGATCAGGACCTACATTTATTTATATTTTATTTTAGCACTCAATGCATTCAGCAGCATATAGTTGAGACAATGAAGTATAACTTATATATCATACATTTATTTTGCCTCCTTGAACCACATTCTGTTCTTAATTTTTGCAGCTTTTGTTTGTGTTTCTTGATTATAGCCAAGGTCTTATGTTAACTGAGTCTTTTAGACTGCTGTAAGTTTCCTGAAGTTTCTGAATAATGACTTTATTTCAGTCTAATATTGTGTGGTTTACTTCAGACCAGATTCCAATCCCAAAAATGTGGTGGCTTTGACATTATATTTGTTAAAATGACATAAAATACCATCTCCCAATTTTGTGTCTTCCAAATGTGTGGGAAATAAAATTCTCAGAATCTCTATTTGTTGGCTATAATAGGTAGAAAATTATAATCCATGTATATCAGGACAACACCAAGCTGAGAAAGATTGTTATAAATATACTTCCTTCCTGCAAGCCATGTCTTAGCTCATACGTTAGCCTCAAGCACTACCATAATACTCCTTCTTATTGCTCATTGATAATCAGATAGTCATTCTCAAAACTTGATTTATTGGTTGGAAATGTGGAGCTTCTAAAATCAAAGTAGGCTGATATAAATTGGCTAAGAGTAAACTATTTTTTGTGCTTTAACATGCTTTATAATTTTATTTTTCTCTTGGATCTCTACATATGCATACAGAAGTGGAAGAGTCAATAGAAATGAAACACTGTGATTTGAGATATTTTAGTTTCCTCGTCTGACTCAGCCTTTAATTCCAGTCATGCTACTCAGTGTCAACTTTCTTCTATATGAAACATGATTCAATCCATTTTCATATTTAGGATGATAGAAGAGATTATCATTTCCATGGTTTAATATTTCACCAAGTGATCCATCTATGGGGAGTTTCAGTTTCTGTTTTCTTTAAAATGCCTGTCAACTATTATATCATCTAACATCTCTTCTCTACCCCTAGAGATATTTCCCAATTTTATGTCTCTAAGAACATAGCATTTCAAATGGCACTTTGTGCTTTAGCCAATATCATATTCAGCTTGCAAACTCACAACTTGTTCGGTTCCTGCTCCTTCCCCCCACTCCCGAACCCACATTCAAGTTAAACACTCAGTGCAATGAAATTCATAGTTTTGTCTGATTTGCTTGATTGTATAAAATATCTCTAGAATGGTGTTGTTATTTTAGTTTCCAGGACTGAGAAAGCCAAATGGCGCTTTCACAATTTCCATGGATCAGACATGTGCTCTTTCACTCTTTACAGGGCTACTTGACATCATAATCCAAATAATTTCTTCTTGTATTTTTACTTGAGTGCCTGGTATATTTAGGAGAACAGGACTACAAAAGTAGCAAGGACATATCTGTAATCTACATTGTTTTAATATGAATTTTCATGTTTTTAAAGAGGTACAGCACTGGAATGTATTGCCTTATTACATGAGCTGGTAGTCTACCTCTTATCCTGACATACAGGTAGTCCTTGACTTACAACAGTTCAGTGACTGTTTGAAGTTACAACTGCACTGAAAAAAGTGACTGATGACCATTGTTCACACTTATATAATCACTGCAGCATTCCCAACTTGATCAAAAGTCGGCTGCTTGGCAACTGGCATGCGTTTATGACTTTTGCAGTGTTGTGTGATTCCTCCTCATAGAACATAGATGCCAAGCCTCCTCTCCTCCATGTCTCCTAGAGTTTGCCCAAACTTATGTTCACTGTGTCTACGGAGCTCATAGGAGAGGGAAAATAACAGCACTTGCATGGGCAATAACACAAATGCTGCTGCTTATATTCTTACAGCAAACATTAGGACACAAAGACATAATGGCAATATTTGTTTAGCACTCCTTGGTTTCTTAGCGTTTTTTCATGGTAATCTCTGGAGATGGCTGAGAAGGTTAAAAGTGGGAAGCACTTTCAGGGATCATTTTCAGTGATTCTTCTTTCTTCGAGATCAGTTCCATATGATGAAGGTAGAGAGGGAGCAGTCTAGCCCTGGGCTTTGCTGGGTGCTGCAGGTCTCAATTCTGCCTCTGTTTGTATTTAACATTAACTTGAAATTGTGGGGCCATCTATTAGCACAAGTTTATACATGTCTCCATCTTAGACTGTCCAATTGATGCTATGAGGGTGCTTTCTTAGTACCTGGAGCCTATATGTCTGGGTAGAAATGAAACACCTTTGATTCAACCAGTCTCAATGGGTTTAAACCTTCCCCTCAGTCTAGGGATTTGTCTCTTTAACTTATGCAACTCCAGTTAGAGTTAGTAGAATGTAAGGGTCCTCCTGGATTCAAAAGCAGGTGGTAGCCATAGCCATGACCAGAGACCCTTTTCAGAAATACATCTTGTGCACCAGTTGTGCTTTTTCCTAGATTGGCAAACACTACTTACATGTCTTAATCACTTCACAATGTAGACATGAGGCTGCCCTTAAAGAGCATTCAGAAGCTTCAACCAGCACAGAACGCATTGGCAGGGTGTGGCTGTGTAATACTGCTATTGTGTAAGCTGTATTAGTTCCCAGTTAGGCTTCCAGGTTTTAGTTGTCATCTCTAAAGCCCTTCATGTCTTGAGGCTGGGTCACTTGTAGGACTGCCTATGGCTTCTGCCGTCCCATTAGCCCTGGTAGGATGAGCAAAGTTTAGATCTCCTCAGTAAGTGTAATCCTTAGAAGAATGTCTTATTTTTATGCCATCTGCATCATGAAACATCTTCTCCCAGATGGATAGTCCCAACCCTGTTAGCTTTCAGAAAAGCAACAAAGACTTGGTCTTTCCTCCAAGTATTTCAGCCAGAAGGTTAACAAAGCTAGCATGGTGTCTTTGATCTGTAGATATGAATTTTATTGGGGCTTCAACTTTGTCTTTTTCACTTTAATAGTTTTGATAAATGTATTCTGTTTTTATTTTTCTTTGCTTCCCACAGTTCCTTTTGGTAGATGGGAGGCCTTTTTTTTAATGAACAAACTAGTCTTAGGAAATTCATTTTGCTCCTCAATGGAAAAATCATTCTGATTTGAGGTCCATCTGTGTGTGTTTGTGTGTGTGTGTTAAAAAATGACTTGTGTTCCCATTTAATCCCTATAAGCTCTTAAATTTTCTATTACTTAAAAGTAGGTAAATACTGCAAACTGATTCATTTTACAGGATACTCTGGAGGATTTATATATTGTTCATCCCTTTCTTCTAGGTTGCTCATAAATCATAACACAAATCCAGAATTGAAAATAGATGTTATCAGCTTGATATAATATATCTAGTTTCTAGGTTTTTCTGCATACCTTCATCTCTAGTGTCACCAAATAAGTAGTCTTGTTCAGATCATGTCTCTACTGCACTTGCAGAATGACATTTAGTATGCAGTATCTTTTCTCAGTTGTTTTTATAAGGCAAAAGCTTTATGACTTTGAACTTACTTTGTCATTGGATCTCCTCATTTTAAATATTAGATCTCAGCCTTTGAATATGGATTGCACTCTTATGGATGCTGAAGTCTTGTAACACCTGCATTTTCAACTTCTATTAATTTTTATTGAAGAGATTTTTTTACATAGTACAATGGTAAAAACAATGCAGGTGTCCAGGAAAAAAGTTAAGTGATAGGTAAATAAGAAATAAAAGAGAAAAGAAAGAAAAATAAATATATTGAAACATTTTCCAATCTTTACACCAGTTATAAATATGTTTATATTTTATCCCCTCAACATCTGCATTTTTAAAAGAAGAAAAATGGGGGCAGGGGAAACTCAGATGTGGGATTTGGCATTGCTTATTAGTTATTGTGGTAGCATGCATTTTATGGCATGCTGTAGAATAAAATTAAACATTTCTGATTTTAATAGGAACTCATATTGTTTTAATGATCTCTCTGTGTTATATGATTTGTAACAGTTTATTATATCCCCATCCCTAAGGAATTTACAACAAAAGAATTTTGAAAAACAATGTTTTCTAATAAGGCACTGAGAAATGGCACTATGTGTAATGATCTTTCAACAAACACATGAACAGAGGATTTATAAAATGAACCTTCATTTAAACTGCTTTGAATTATTGACTTGGCTCCACTAAGAACTGGCCTTGCCTTTTGTTTTGCATCAAAAAGGACATCCCCAAAAGTATTCTTAATGAAGAGCCTTTCCTTTCACTGATTATCTTTACAATTATAAGCATAAATGGTGTTGAGTCCCTTAGCAGTCAAGAATCCTGATGTGAGTGCAGGAGACCCAACAGATTGTTTTAATAAAATTGGATCAATATATCAGGACTGTGATGAATATGCGTCTCCTGATTTGCTGGCTGCAGTCCTGCCTATATTTAATTAGGAATGATATTATATACCTACTTGCTTGAGAGTAAATCCCATTGAACCCAATGGAAAATACTTCTGAGTAGCAATATCTAGGATTGCTATAAGCATCTTGATGCCAATAGGTGTCAAGCATTCAATATGGACAAAGGTTGTAACCTTCTTTGTATTTTAATGGTAACTTTGATTCCTCCTCAAAATACCACCAGGGTGGGAAACCATTGCTCCTCATTCAATTCCATAGGGATTTGACCTATTGCTGAGACATGTAAGATCACAGAAAAAGTTCCCAGTTCTTTAGTGATGATCCCAGGACAGGCAACCCTTTTCCACCAAGAAGTATGTATTTTCAGCCTTATTATTATTATTATTATTATTATTATTATTATTATTGTTATTGTTTTCCACCAATACAAATCGTATTCCCAGTTTCAACAGCATTTTGACATCTACAAATATTATTATGTCATAGTTTCTACAATATTTTACATATATCAACCAATAACTGTTATCTCTATCTATAATTATTACTAATTTATATACTTTCATATTTTACATATTTACATATCTACACATCATTCTTTTAAGGTCTCTTCTGGTTAATCTTCACTTCTTATTTCTTATCTCTATTTTCTAACCATTCGTACCATTTGTGCCAAATTGAGTAATAGTCGGAGTCCTCCTTTTCTTTCATTTTTAACGTAAGCATGTCCATTTCCGCACATTCTATAATTTTTTGTAGGACTAAGTCCTCTGTTGGAGCATTAGGTCCTTTCTACGTTTGTGCAAAAGCTATCCTGGCTTTTCAGCCATTCTTTTGATGTACCTAGACTTAATTTATAATATCAACCCCAAAGTCTCATTCCACTGTTCCAATTCTGACTGAGCTTTGGAGGTTTAATGCACCCATTTTCCCCTAAAAATACATTTGGCAATTTCCCATCACATTTCAGCAGTGTGATCTTCAGGGAGTCTAAGATGCTAACTGAATATGGAATTGGGGATTATGAGTTGAAAACCCCAGAAGACAGGAAAACTTGCCTGATATTGCATTTCCAGCATTCAGCCACTTCATATAGCCAAAGATTTTGGATTGATGGGAGATGTAGTCCCACAACACCTGGGTGGGTCACAGGTTCACCACTCTTATCTACAGTTTGTTTCTTCATACAACTGTACACACAAAGGTGGCTGAGGATTAACTGTGGCTGCTTATATGTAGAAGAAAAGTGACTTTGTGAACCAGGCATTATTTCCAAAGTAAATTTGCTTAAGATTTAGATATAACAAATGTGATGGAATTAAAAAAATGTGGGTTGATTTTTTTAAAAGAAGGATTTGTAGTTCCTTTAATGTTTTACTTTATGTTTGCTTCTTTAGAATTTATCTTTGTTCGGAACTGTTTAAAAGCCCAAGAAATTATCCCTTTCAGTTCAGGTATGTTGAACTACTTTGTTATTTTCTCCTTACATGTTGGATGAAGAAGAAGGAAATATTCTCCTTTGAAATACTCAGAATAACATGCCTTTTAAGAGAAGGAACTTTTTTTTTCAAAAGGCAGCCTTGCTGATATTAATGCAGATATTACTGTGAAACTGGAAAGTCTAGAATCCCCTTTTGGAAACTGTAAACTTAGTTATGCAATTGAAAGAGAATGACATTTAAATATGTTTCTTGCTATCCAAATATTGTGTGTAGGTCAGAGTAAGGCCTCTGAACATAATGATGGGGCAAATGGAATGCAATTGTGTGAATACTATATATCCTTTGTAATTTGTTCTTTGTTCCAGTCCAGTTAGCAGAGAAGTGAGAAAATTCAATATAATAAGAGGTAAAGTGGCTTTTTATGTATCACATGTCACATAGTTGACATGACCCTTCAAATCCATCGGGTTACCTGGGCTTAGTGAATCCAGTACCCATTTGTGTCGATGGTACAACTTTTTGATTATGCCTTTTTTTTGCAGATCAAAAAGCAACCTAAATTCAATTCCCCACCGCCCCACCGCCAAGGGAAATTTATGATTGGTGCAAAAACAAATGTACAGATTACCTTTTAGATATTAAGAGGTTCTCCCACATTTTTTGGTGTCACCCTTGAACTTAGATGCTCTCCAAGAGTCTGTTCACAGTTTTCTTTTTTCTTTTTTAATTTAGATCTCTTGAGCATGAGCCATAGCATAGCAAAAGTTCTCAGAGAGAGCCAAAATAAATATTTTGTCTGGTTGAGATTTTCAATAGGAGCTCTTTTAAAATTAGGATGACACAGAATGATCCTTGTGGCCACTGGGATATAAAGCTGATAAGCGGCTGGACTTCCAAGTTTAGAAGATGTGTTGATAGAAACCTCCAAATGACTTTTGCTTTCCAAGCAGGAGATCCTTTAGCAGGCAAGCAGGCAGGCAGGCATGTGTGTGTGTGGAAGTGTATGTGTATATGTGTGCATGCACATGCTTCTTAAGTGTGTGTGTGTGTGTGTGTGTGTGTGTGTAGCCTTGAGAAATAATCTCCTGTAATGCCCCAGATTTACACTGGCCCAGGGGGCTGCTGTACAATAGAATCCCGAAGGGGCACATTAAACGGAACTGAGACTCCTTTAAGGCAGAGCAAAATGTGCAGTACTGTAATGTGACTGCAGGAACTCATCTCCCTGGTTGAAAGGAAGGAAGGAGGTGGTGGAGGGGTGGGCAGAGAGACTGCACTGCATATTTACATAAAATTCCCTTAAGAATATCTGTCATGCCAGAGATTAAACCAAACGTCTCTCCCCAGTTTAATGTTATGCCTTAAGGCAGGCTAGGCCCAATAGGTTTCCTTGCTCTCCTCCAAATCAGAGATTACGAGCACGGAGAGTTTTAAATCTTGCCCTTATTCTCCGTAAGGTACAGCTACTAAATCACTGACTTGTTGAGACTATCAGGAGTCTGCCTTTAGCTCCCTTCTCCTCCCTGGATTTTGAGTTTCCTACAAAATGTGCACTTGGAATGGAAAAAGATTCCAACTCTCCTTGAAAGATTTTAAATTTCAGTCTCCATATTAACACCATTGTTCTTCACTGGTAAATTATTCCAGATACATGGTGATTTTCCCCCCGGGAATTGGGTAAAATAAAAAGTGCAGAAGAGTGAACTGGTATCAGTCTTCCCTAATGCTGCGTTGGTTTTGTGAATGACTAGCAATCTTTCATTCCATGATTCAGTCAACTTCCAGAGCCTCCCACAATCGTATCAATTGCAGGGGGAGAATATTTATTACTTATTTATTGAATTTGTATATCCCATGGTTTGAGGTGACTTTTCCTAATGGAATGAATTGCAAAATAGGTGTGCATAAAGCACCCATAGCCTCAACAAACCTATTTTGAACCTTAAAGGGAAAAAATCAGAATTCAAAATAAACAAGGTGAATATTTTGGTCACTATCTCTCTCAGTGTCCTGCTCCTTGCAATCTCTGGAACCCCAAAAGCAGAAGGTAAAAGTGAAGCCCTAACTACCAGTATGAGGTCAGTGCCTGCTCTGTGTTGAGGGAATATCCCATTTTCTTGGAACTCTTATACACATATACACACAGTTTTCTACTTGTCTTTCTACCCTACCCTTTCTATAAACAAAGGTGTGTGATGAGCTCCTTGACAACACCAGCAGCCAGATCGAAATATGTATGTTATGTATGTATGTATGTATGTATGTATGTATGTATGTTTGTTTGTTCATTCATTCATTCATTCATTCATTCATTCATTCATTCATTAAATTCATTCATTCTTCGGCTGACTGCCAGCTGCCAGAAGTTTGGCAGTTCGAATCTCACCAGGCTCAAGGTTGACTCAGACTTCCATCCTTCCAAGTTTAATAAAATGAGGACCCAGATTGTTGGGGACAATAGGCTGACTCTGTAAGCTGCTTAGAGAGGGCTGTAAAGCACTGTGAAGTGGTATATAAGTCTAAGTGCTATTCCTATTGTTATTTAATGCTTCTTCTATGACACAGAACTTCTTCCTATGTGGATATTAAGTCAATGACTACATTGCATTAATGATTTCAGTTAAGTTTCTTTCAGATGAAACTTAACTTGTTTTTAACCTAGCATCTGTACTAAAAGTAGGCATGTATATATTCCAGTGGCGACTACAGAAATCTTTCAGACCCAAAAGAGAAGCTTCAACTAGTGGATTCAGAGACACATTTCAGCTGAAAATCTAAGTAAAGTTTTAGTCCTTTTCTAGGCTTCCCTCTACTTTGTACGGCTAGGCATTGCCATATAAATTAATACAAATTCCATCCCAATTCTTTATATATAGAGAGGAAAGAGAGATATTAAAAAAGCTATATGTGCAATAAGAAAAAAGTAGAAAAAGAGAAAGATACAAAGAAGTGGCTTCCAATATTCTTCACGGCAATTACAAACGCAATTATATTTTAACCCCACTCTCTAAAGTTACATCGCTTCTTTGTATAATCTTAAATATCAAAATCATAAATTACAAGTTCATTTCCCTCCCTTTTATGGAAAAAGTCCATAAGGGCTTTCCAATCACCAATAAATGTAAATAATATTGTTCTTCCTCTAATCAAAAAAGTAAATTCCATCCCAATTCTAGGTTGAATATAGCCCAAGTGGATAGTCACATTCACAACTCATAGGTGTAGTAAGTTTTTGTTTTCTCTTCACTTCACAGGATTTTTCATGTATTATTCATATTACTTATGTTACAATTTCTTCTTCTTCCTTGTCCTCTTTCAACTACTAAGACACTTACTAAGAGGTAAAATATGGGGATATAATAAGAGTCCAGTGTGCAGTGCAACATAACTTATGTTTTATGAGACTTTCTATTACATGTAGTTGTGTTGTAATTTCATTTTAAATATCTTTAGTGACAAATAACAGTCTGCCTATTGAGAGGTAAGAAGATGACCTTGAGGGAGATAAGCAAGATTGTTGTCAAAGTGACAAGGAGCTAAACATGGCTTAAATCTAAAGAATTAAGATTTGTGAAAGCTCTCAGACAGACTCTTCCTTAATCCACATCAGTATGGAAGAGGGGAGGCAAAATCAAACTTGCCTGATTCTCTTACTATAGCTAATCTAAATAGAAGTAGATTTTAGTCTTCCATGGCTTCTGTTTATGGATATGGTCTATCTCATGAAACTGACATTGTCTGACTGCAGATAGGACACTTCCCTTTAAATAGAAGTTCTGAGATATAAATCTTTAAAGGATTATTTCTATATAACATTATTTGTTTCCGACTTCTTTCTCCAAGAATGTCACATTCTGTTGTTGTTGTTGTTGATGTTGTTGTTGTTGTTGTTGTCACATAGCTTGCTCAATTTCTCAGTGCCTTTAATCTCTTCTACTGAACTGAGGATAGTTGCTCACAGTTTTATATTCAGCTGTTTTTCTGTATCTCTGCTCTCTTCTTCATTGCTATAACCATGAAGGCCTTTAACTCTTTGAAGGGAATTATACAAAGTTGGATTGTGCTACCAATTTGATTAACCCTTCAGCTTTAAAAAAATGTTTTAAGGGCTCTAGAAATATTTGTTAAGATGAACAAAACTGTTTTCTAAAATGGGCGCTAACTAATTTTCAACACACAGTTGAATGAGCTTTTAGCTTGTTCTCTAGCCTCAGGAAACATAGGTCTGATCCTACTTTTTTTAAAGTCATGATTGACTCCTGGTGACTAGCTGGACTAGTCCCTGAAGTTTGTTGACAAGATTTCAGAAATGATTTGCCCTTGCCTCCATCCTAGAGATGAAAGAGAGGGACTAGCCCAAGGTCACCAGATGGCTTTGTGGTGAATGAGGGGCTAGAATTCTTGTGCCTTAACCACTACATCAGACTTGTTCTCTATGTCCTGCTTAATGAAACTTTATTTACCTTTCTTTCCCCTTGTTTAAATAGTTGTAACCTCCCTTTTTGTCCTAAACAAAGCTTCAAGTAGTACATTAACACAAAAGTAAAGAGGAAAACAAATGGATCTCCATGAGAAGATTAGATTAGGATCCGTATGAGAAAAAAATCAAGTATCAAACCTAAGTTAAGAATAATATTTTTATGACCCTCCAGAAGCTGAGCAGGGAAGGTACTAATTAGATCTATCCCATGAGGGAATGTCACTTAGGGTGCTGCCATGAAAATGTCCTAGCTTGTATTTAATTTTTAACTATGGCTTCCTATATTCCAATCATCATCTTGCTTCAAAATAAATCTCAGCATTAAAAAATGACCAGCCAGGATCAACTCAATAGTAAAATAAATATTGTATCAATCTTATGAAAGGCTTTAGTAAGTTATATGTTAATATTGTAAGATTCAGCCTGCAAGAGTCTTTTAATTCATTTTATTTGTGCTCTTTATCTAAGAAAATATTGTTTATGTATTACCATATATAATTTTAGATGCTCTTGTTTTTATGTAATGTTCTTAAAAAGTTATGTAAACTTTGCTTCTTTAAATAACAATTATATAACATCAAATTCCAATGCAAAGACATTTTACAATTAGCATAAAACACATATGTACCAAAACAATAAACAATAAAAATAAAATCGATTCAATGTAAAATGGATTGACTCTTTTTAAAAAAAAAAAAACCAAAACGTATTAAAGGGGCATCCATCCTCTAACTTATTGTCATAACAAATGGTCTTTACAATCTTTGAAATATTAATTAGATTGGGAGCTCTATGAATCTCCCTATAGGTCTCAGAATAATCTCGCATGTGATAGTGACCATTGGAATATCTTTATTTCCACTTTCTCAGAAGATACAGTTTGTCCCATTTGTATGCAAAGTTGTGCAGCAATTTTGGATTGCAAGCAGTTACAAGCGCATGCAAAGCACTGGCATGCATTCCAAGCCCACACCAAAAACACTCCAAAGAAAATAAGAGTTTGCCTGAGCAAATATAGTCTAAACAGAATCTTTATATGGGTAGCATAGTCCAGAAAGAGTCCAGGAATGTAGATGTGATTAATCTATTCTGAGTTCAAAGCACCAAGATTCAAGAAGTCCACAAGATTTATGGATCTAAGAGCACATTGCTGAGATTGCAATAGTTGTTCCCACTGGAGAAGTCAAAAGCTGGTGGAAGAAGGTAACTACAGGATATGTTACAGTGATCCAGCTTCTTAAGGGATGTAGTGATAAGAAATACAATGTGGTCTACAAGAGCAATGCTCTCCTGGAAGGATAGGTCAGCAGAATATTTGTAGGAGGCTTTGCAATTAGGATCTTTGAGAAGTTGGTGTGCAGTCTGCAATTTTTGGAGATAACAGGAGGCTTCTAAGCATGGAGAAAGGCTGGGAAGCATTAGGGAGCAAGTGCAGGTGATAACCATACATGCCTTGAAATAAAGTCTTGAACTGGGTTATGACATAGATTTAATGTTCATAATTTTATGTTATGTTTTATTAATATTTGTATGGATAAGTTATTGTATTTTATCTATATTATCTTGCAATTCTGTATGTTCAAACTAAAATACTTCCTGCACAATTGCTTTCTCTCTGAGTCATTATAAGCAAACTCAGATATATATAGATAGAATATTAAACCAATTGTCTTGTTACTAAGTAATGTAGCAATGAAGGTATTGCTCCAAAGTAGTATTTTTTCCCTTTGATTTGCCATCCAATTGGGAATGATTGGCAGAGTCATACATCTAACATATGAAATGGTTTTCCAAAATATACATCATGAGTTCTTGGTCTCTATCTAGGATGAAATCATTTGGAAAATCATGGTTCTAGAAAACATCAATGAGTGAACAGATAAGCCATCTCCATTTTTACTTCACAAGGACCTGTCCTATCTCCAATTTCCCTCTTCTGTGGAAGGTTGTTGAGAAAGTGGTAAGGGGGGCAAATATAAAGTTGTGGGGGGATGAGGATATGGATTATTTTAACTTTTAGCAGGCAGGATTCAGGTCTGGGCAGAAATTGCTGTCATAGATATGGGACCTCTCAGCAATCTTCAGATATTGAAAAGCAAAGAGGCATTCTGGGCCACTTGTGAGGGTTGGAAGTTGGAGACACCCTTTTGTGGTTATTCTGCCTGGAAATGGATGGTTTCCATAGATGGTAGCAATGGTAAGGTATCCACACGCCAGGCATTTCATCAGTGGACACCCCATAGAATATAGGACCCCATTGGTCCTATTACCAATCCGGTTTAATAACTGGCAGAAAACATTTACTGTTCAGAGTAAGGTATATCAATATGCTGATGATGTCCAGCTAGGGATCTGTATCCCAAGCCAAAGAGAGAGGTGACAGAGCTTCTGAGGGAAAAAAGGCTCAATCCAAGCAAGATGGGGCGGCTGTTAATTTAGAAGTCGTTTGATTCTGAATTTGAATGGCAGACTTTACTATACTATAATTGTCAATTAACTTAGCAATGATCCAAAGGCATGTTTGATGTTATAATTGATTGCAATATATTACTGTACCAATTGTTATTTTATTTTATTTTATTTTAATTTATTTTAATTTTTAATTAGATTTATATGCCGCCCTTCTCCGAAGACTCAGGGCGGCTTACAATTTTTGGGATACAACCCAATGCACTCAGCAATAGCCTTCCTTCCATTGTATATGCCTGCTTATTACTAAGCGGCATTTTTACAAAGTCAGCTTATTGCCCCCAACAATCTTGGGTCCTCAATTTACCTACCCCGAGTGGATGGAAGGCTGAGTCAACCTTGAGCCTGGTGGGATTCGAGCCTGCAATAATTACAGGCAGCTGGAGCTAAGTGCTAGGCATTTAACAGCCTGCACCACCATTTTATTCTGTCTGTACTGTGCTTAGATATAAGTGCATAATAAATAAAGCTTATCAAGGGTAATACCAGCACTCACTCTTGAAAGGACTTATTCCAGAAGAGAATAAGCCCACAACTTGGGGTTCTCCTGAACTCTCAGCTCCTTGAAGACATATGAAACTAGCTATGAGACTTTGCTCAGATCCAGGTGCAGCCTTACCTAGATTAGGAGGCATTGATGATGGTCACATGTCTCACTCATCTTGTGACTGGATTTCTATAACTCAAGTCTGAGAGATACATAGTTTTATTGCAAGAAATAGGGATCCATTACACACAAAGAACTACACAGGGATCCTGCTTTCCTCTCTCTATCACTCAGTTAACCCAAAGGTTCAAACCCTGAGCCTCTTCCTCTGGCTGTATCAATTTAACTGATTTTTGCCCATTCCTTTTCATGCCAGGAAGTTCTTTGCATCGGTCCTTGGTGTGTCAATCAGGTGTTCCTTCTTCACCAGCTTCAACAACCCTTACTGACTAAGCTCAAAGGCAAGTCTGAAGTTGTGGTGCAAAAGGGTGATATTTGCTCAGTGTTTCTTTTACACTAAACTGTGCAAAATTCTGAGGGCTACTTAAAATGAAAGGTGATTCAATCAAAAATGTCCAGTTTTAATAAACCTGAAACAGTGTGAGGCTACAATGTATCTCACTTGTCCAACAGAATTTTCTGAGCCAGGTATACTTGAAGAGAAAAAAGAGGAAGAGAGGCTTAGATTTATTCTGCTGAATTTTGAAAGCCTGATTTATTCTTAATAGTATCTATCTGTGGCTATCTTACCCAAAATCTTTCCCCTTTTATCCTAATCCTTCCTTAACTCTCAGGCTATTTGTCTGATTTATACAACAGTTCTTAATGTCTTTGTTTTGCATATCTTTAGCTCTTTCAATTTTGCCTTTCATTCCCTCTTCATTCCTGTTTTCTTTCACCAACTTGTCAATTTCAGTCTTATCTTTAATGTGTGTACCATCTTCACTGCATGAGTAGTTTTGAGATAAATATGCTTACTTTTAAGTTGTTGCATATAATTTTGATATTGCATCATATCATTTTATTACATGCGCAGTAGTGATAACGCACATACCTGTCAGATTACTTTTTTAAAAAAATCCTTGTCAATTACATGCATCGTTTTAGAAAACGTTAGTGCTATCAATAAATTGTGTCTGCTATGGTACCAGTAGAACAACAATCTGCTATCCCCAAAAATGAGTAATTGGAAATCTTGATCTTTTGTAAAATCTTACTTTTTGAACAGTTTTTTAAAAAAATGTTTAGTTCTAAACTGAAGTGTAGCTTCCCTAATGGTTATATTTTGGAGAATTTATAGGTTTTCTTCTGTTCTTTTTCTCATCCTTGTCATCTTTGCCTTTAAAGAGGCAAAAAGGAACTACTTCAAAATATTATTGCAGTCAGCAGGTTAAAAATGTGAATGTGTCTATCATTCCTTCTATTTTCATCACAATCCACCATAAATATGAAGTTACTGCAGGCTTCAGAATCAGATGCTTCTCCATTTCAGCCTGTGCTAAAATAATTTCTCAAATCAAATCATGAATAAGTTCAAATTGAATCTTGCCAGCTTTGAATCTCAAATCTGAATTGGATTTTGGCTGATTCACTTCCTTACTATATTCACAGAACAGGACGACTCTATGATTTCAATGAAAGGAAAATAGCAAAAATCTAGGGGACAAGGTCATAGGGCCCTTATTGGGTTCAATTAAAGTCTAACTATCAGGCAGGGGAAAGTCCAACCAAGTCTGCAAATAAATCATGAGATCAATAAATTTATTTTGATAGGATTAATATTAAAGAGATTCCAAAAAGGCTATATGTGGATGATGATGCACTGAGATGTAATACAAGTCATGGTGTTTGAGAATAACAGAGTTGGACTCAGGCCCTCATTATTTTTCCCCTTTCATACACACACCTTAGTGAACACTCATGTAGTCAAAGCTATATTGCCATCAAATCCAAAATTACAGCATGTAACTGGGACACTCACTCTGGGGGGAAAGTCATTTTTGAACTGGGGAGAAAAAGGGTCTGATAGAAAGGACTAATTGAACAAACAGGCCTGTTGTCCAGTTTAGAAACAGCCGTTGGCAGCCATTTCTACTTGTTAAGGCCAGATTTCCTCTTTAGTGCTGTATACTGACTGGGCTAAAATAAATAAGGAGTGGAACCAGAGGTGGTATCCAGCAGGTTCTGACCAGTTCTGGAGAACCGGTAGCGGAAGTGTTGAGTAGTTTGGAGAACCGGCAAATACCACCTCTGACTGGAGATTTTACAGTATCCTTCCCCTGCCACGCCTACCAAGCCTCTCCCACAGAACCATTTTTAAAAAAATTTGAATCCCATAACCAAGGGGATAACTGATAGCCCTTTTATTCTTTCTCCTACCTCCATTTCTCTCTCCTTTTTCCTCTCCTTCATGCTCTTTCTCTATCTGATGCCCTCATCATCCCAGCTGATGCCTTGTAGAAAGCCTGGGAGCCACATTCAAGATTGATTTTTGGTCTGTGGCACGATAGGATCCCCTCTGTTCTCTACATAAATGCCCAAAGTGGCCTTCCTAGTTTGCTCTCCTTCATTGGGCTGCTGTGTTTAGATGAGGAATTATTTCCCAAAGAGAACAGAGACTTTAATTGATATTGTCTGCCATTGGGCAGCATAGCGCTTTGGGATGGAAGGGATCATTTTACAATAAATAATCAGAATGCGCTGATTAGGTTTTCAAGTCCAGGACTACAAGGAATAAACATATTTAGGCCAGGAGAGGGGAGAAAGGGGAGGGGTATCTTTCTAACATATTGCACCTCCATGTCCCTGAACAGGCATTTCTTTTAACTACTCAGCTGTACAAAAGCAGCAGAATTGGAGACATAATTTCAGTTTCAACAAGTCATCAAACATTGTAAAAGTCAATTCTATAAACATTTGGATTTTCTGACATCTGATGCCAGGGCTGTTTGGGCAGCCTAGGTTCACAGTGGAGGTTTCTAAACAGGCAATTCAGTTTTCCAGGTAATTAAAAATGTTTGTATAGGCTGGTAGATTTATCTTCTGAAACCATTTTAGCACTACTGCTCTCTGGAGTGGTATCAGTTGACAGAGTGCATAATCTAGAACAGGCTAATTGCTGCATGATTTCTAATTTTTCTGCAGCCCATGTAAATGAGCCAGAGTCGGCACAGGTGGAACCTATTAGAAAGAATGAATGTGCTCTCGGGTTGCTATCTGCATTTGCTGTTGTCTTATCAATGCCAAAGAGGAAGTCTGCTGTCATGAAAAGCAGGCAGGGGAACAATGTCTGGCTGAAAAGTCCCGTTTCATTACTTTTTCATTCATACGGCGCTACCTGCCTAATGGAGTTTTCCGACGATTAAGCCAGGCAGAGCAGGAATGTAGTTTTATTCAAATAAGGCCACACTGCTTTAGCTTAAGCCAAGGAAGCATGCCCATTTTTGGCAAGGCAACAAAAATGGTAATTCAATAATGTATGAATTGAATAATGCAAGATGATCGACTGTGTACAGGTATGAAATAGTGATATTGCCATGAATGAAAATCCCATGCTATAAACGCATGAAATAAACACATTGTTCTTGCATTTTCAGAACACCGCCTCTTCCCTCAAATCCTTCCAACTTTACCAAAGATCAAGACAATATTTTGAATGGTAGATTATGTAAGCACAAAAGCAGAAAGTTGTATTTTCCCTTCTTTGTAATCATAGAGTAAGTTAATTTGTAAATGTAAATGTACCTGTATTTGCTGCAGAAGAAATTGGAAGTTTATTCTTTCTCCTTTGTGTTCTCTTTCTGTATTCTTTTTCTCTCTCTGTTTTCTTTCTCCCTCCCTCCCTCCCTCCCACCCACCTTTCTTTCTTTCTCCCTTTACTCTTTATTAATTTGTGTTATTTTTTAATGTTTTTTTTGTAAAACTTTTAATAAAAGAGCCAACTTGGTTTAATGGTTAAGGTGTCAAGATAGAAAGCAGGAGACCATGAACTCAAGTTCTGCCTTAGCTATGAAAGCCAGCTGGGTGACTTTGGACCCTCCCCTCTCTCTCCCTCCCTCCCTCCCTCCCCCCTCTCTCTCTGCCCAACACACCTCACATGGTTGTTTTTGTGGGGAATATAGGAGGAGGAAGTCATGTTGAATATGTTCGCCTCCTTAGGTAGTTTGTGAAAATAAAGAAAGACAGGATACAAATAAAGTAAACAAATAAACCAATTGGAGAAGACTATACATTACCCCTAATGGAAACCTGTACTGTTTACCCCTAATAGAATCCAGATATTGTTAAGTTATTATTCCCAGCATATTTCATCACTGGCATTATTAAAAGGCAGAATCCTGCTGCTGCAGTGGGCTGGTAACTACTCTTTTTCCTGATAAAGGAGAAATATGCAGATGCTCCAACTTCTAAAATATTGCATAGAGCTGACCTTTTCTCTCTTAGAATTCTACTGCTGAAGAGTTCAATCCTGAGTAGAAAATAAGATAGGTATATATGATGTCTCACTGGCTTTTTAAAATGCATTTGTGGATAAGGTTTCCACAGAAGTTATGTTTGTTAAGGACAAAAATATATAAGCACTTTGGTATGCAGATGACGCCAGAACCTGATTGATTTCTAGTGAATATTAGATTGAATGATATTATGAAAACTATGTATCTGAAAATTAATGCATTGGAAACAAGGATGAATGTGTTTTGCAGGGAAAACAGAGTGCATAAGTGCAAGTTATATATAATTGCTGAAAAAATAGAGCAAATAAATGAATGTTTATATCTTGATAGAATATTTACTAAAGAAAAAAAAAGACAACATTTAAAATGTGCAAATGTTGGTAGAAAGGTAATGGATAATAAGTAGATTGTTAGGAGGAATGAAAAATTTGTCATAGGCTGTGAAAATTGCTATGTGTAAGAGTGTGCTTTTGCCCACTTTATTATATGAAAGTAAGAGATAGTTATGTCAGGAGAAACATAAAACCTAAATTGAATGCAATGGAAGTGAGCTACTTAAGAAATGTACAGGTGAAACTCGAAAAATTAGAATATCATGCAAAAGTTCATTTATTTCAGTAATGCAACTTAAAAGGTGGAACTAATATATGAGATAGACTCATTACATGCAAAGCAAGATAATTCAAGCTGTGATTTGTCATAATTGTGATGATTATGGCTTACAGCTCATGAAAACCCCAAATCCACAATCTCAGAAAATTAGAATATTACATGCAATCAATAAAACAAGGATTGTACATAGAACAATATCGGACCTCTGAAAAGTATAAGCATGCATATGTACTCAGTACTTGGTTTGGGCCCCTTTTGCAGCAATTACTGCCTCAATGCGGCGTGGCATGGAAGCTATCAGCCTGTGGCACTGCTGAGGTGTTATGGAAGACCAGGATGCTTCAATAGCTGCCTTCAGCTCTTCTGCATTGTTCGGTCTCATGTCTCTCATCTTTCTCTTGGCAATGCCCCATAGATTCTCTATGGGGTTCAGGTCAGGTGAGTTTGCTGGCCAATCAAGCACAGTAATCCCATAGTCATTGAACCAGGTTTTGGTGCTTTTGGCAGTGTGGGCAGGTGCCAAATCCTGCTGGAAAATGAAGTCAGCATCCCCATAAAGCTCATCTGCGGAAGGAAGCATGAAGTGCTCCAAAATCTCCTGATAGACGGCTGCATTGACCCTGGACTTAATGAAGCACAGTGGACCAACACCAGCAGATGACATGGCTCCCCAAATCAACTTCACACTGGACTTCAAGCATCTTGCAGTGTGTGCCTCTCCATTCTTCCTCCAGACTCTGGGTCCTTGGTTTCCAAATGAGATGCAAAAGTTGCTCTCATCAGAAAAGAGGACTTTGGACCACTGAGCAACAGACCAGGTCTGTTTTTCTTTAGCCCAGGTAAGACCCTTCTGACATTGTTTGTTGTTCAGGAGCGGCTTGACAAGAGGAATACGACATTTGAAGCCCATGTCCAGGATCCATCTGTGTGTGGTGGCTCTTGATGCACTGACTCCAGCCTCAGTCCACTCCTTGTGAAAGTCCCCAACACTTTTGAATGGCCTTTTCCTGACAATCCTCTCCAGGCTGCGGTCATCCCTGCTGCTTGTGCACCTTTTTCTTCCACACTTTTTCCTTCCACATAACTTTTTATTAATGTGCTTTGATACAGCACTTTGGAAACATCCAACTTCTTTTGCAATTACCTTTTGAGGCTTTCCCTCCTTATGGAGGGTGTCAATGATGGTTTTCTGCAGAACTGTCAGATCAGCAGTCTTTCCCATGATTGTGATTCCTACTGAACCAGACTGAGAGACCATTTAAAGGCTCGGGAACCCTTTGCAGGTGTTATGGCTTAATCAGCTGATTAGAGTGGGACACTTTGAGCCTAGAATATTGCACCTTTTCACAATATTCTAATTTTCTGAGATTGTGGATTTGGGGTTTTCATGAGCTGTAAGCCATAATCATCACAATTATGGCAAATCATGGTTTGAACTATCTTGTTTTGTATGTAATGAGTCTACTTCATATATTAGTTTCACTTTTTAAGTTGCATTACTGAAATAAATTAACTTTTGCATGATATTCTAATTTTTCGAGTTTCACCTGTATGTGGTAAAACAAGAAGCAATCAATTCAAGGATGAGTGATGAAGGTATGTAGACTAAATGTCAAAGACAGTGGCCAATGTGACAGAAGTGCATTAGGATTTGTTTGGCTACACAGAAAGAATGAGTGAGGATCGAACAACAAACAAAAGCTAGGAGGCAAGTGAATGGATTGAGGCGAAGATGGAGAAAACCATGGCTGGATTGAGTTACAGAGAACCTCAAAGAAAGGCTTCCTGGTATCCAAAGCAGAACATCCAGATGCAGTAACAGTTTTGTTCCATATAGCATCATATTTGCCCAGGTCCGGCTGGTTCACCAGCTACGCCCATTTCTGGACCAGAATGCCCTGCACACGGTCACTCATGCACTTGTTACCTCCCAACTCGACTACTGCAACGCTCTCCATTTAGGACTGCCCTTGCATACCATCTGGAGGTTGCAGCTGGTGTTTCCTGATACTCCCATGTTACACCCCTCCTGCGCGACCTGCATTGGCTGCCGGTTGCCCTCCGGGTGAGATTCAAGGTTTTAGTATTAACATTCAAAGTCCTACAAGGCATGGGTCCGGGATATTTACGGGAGCGTCTCCTGCCGATATCGAGTGCCAACCGCCCTGTACGAGCGCACAGACAGGGGCTTCTCGGGGTGCTGTCGGTGAGCCAGTGCCAGCTGGTGGTGCCCCGGGGACGGGCCTACTCTGTGGCGGTTCCCACCTTGTGGAATCAACTACCCCTGGGGCTCCGTTTGGCCCCTGACCTTCGCACCTTCCGTCACGACCTGAAAACTTGGTTATTCGAACAGGCTGGGCTGTGCTGACCTCCTGGGGCGGGGTTGAATTTTAAATTTTATAATGTATATTGGGGTTTTAGCGAAATTGGGCCTGTGATTGTTTAATATTTTTTAAAGTAATTTATTGTTCATTGTTGGTTTTAGTTGTGAGCTGCCCTGAGTCTTTGGAGAGGGGGCAGCATACAAGTCCAAGTAATAATAAATAAATAAATAAATAAATAAACTCTCAAGTTACCTTTTCCACTATATATTCATATATATATATATATATATATATATATATATATATATATATGTGTGTGTGTGTGTGTGTGTGTGTGTGTGTGTGTGTAGGTCTTGGTGTATTCGGGTCTTGTCCTGTGTAAGATTGAGAATACCTTGGCAACGTTTCAACGAAATCTCATCCGTCATCTTCAGGCTGGTGTCTTCAGCTTCATTCTTCTTCTCCCAGAAGAACGAAGCTGAAGACACCATCCTGAGATGGATGAGATTCTCAATAGATTAAACAAACTCAAGACATTCTACCTACCGTGAAAATCTCTAAAATATATATATATATATATATATATATATATATATATATATATATATATTCATAGATTTTCACAGGTAAAGGTATGTGGGTCTTGGTGTATTCGGTCTTGTCCCGTGTAAGATTGAGAATACCTTGGTGACGTTTCGGCGAGATCCTACTCGCCATCTTCAGGCTGGTGCTTTCAGCTTCGTGCTTGTGCCAGCTGGCTCACAATAAAAAAAATGACAATAAAGGTAATCTTATCATATTGAAAGATGACGTACAAATTGGTGTATGGATATATTAGAGGGAAGAATGTATAGCAAGAAAAGAAAGACGTGGAGAGGCATGATGAATAGTATTACTGTAAACTAAATTTTCTTTTATCTCCTGCTTTTAATGTTTGGTTTACTACTGCTTACTCATTTTCCATACTTCGTCCTATGTTCCCAGAAAAGGAAGAATATGAGGGGTAAGTGCCTATGATGTTTATACCATGACCCAGATGCCCCAAGATCAACTGTTGCACTTTTCAGTCAATATTGGACATTTACTAGCTATTAATATTTATTTATTTATTTATTTATTTATTTATTTATTTATTTATTTATTTATTTATTTGACTTGTATGCCGCCCTCTCTCCCTAAGGACTCGGTGGCTCACAGAATAAAAATACAATACAATAAATTAATTAAAAAAGGATTAAACAATACAAGCCTAATTTAAGAACAAAACAATTTAAAACTATTAAAATTATTAAAAATAGAAACCCCCTCCCCTCTTGGTTCAGTCCAGGCCGGCCTGCTGAAATAGCCAAGTCTTTAAGTTGCGCGGAAGGAGCAGAGATCCGGAGCCAAACGAAGGCCCACCGGGAGTTGATTCCACAGGGTGGGTGCCCCCACAGAGAAGGCCCTACCCCTGGGCACCGCCAGCTGACAGTGTCTAGGTGATGGTATCCTAAGGAGGCCCTGTCTTTGGGAGCATACAGGGCGATCGGAGTGTGATGCCAGCACACATAATACTGCAATTCCCAACCCAAAACCCTAATGATACAGAGATAAAGAAGGACACTTAAAAAGTTGCATCTCCTGCTGAATTAACAGATTAATAGAATAAGGGACCTTGGAAGGGACCTTGGAAGGGACCTTTGAGGTCTTCTAATCCACCCCCCTGCTCAAGTAGGAAACCCTATACCATTTCAGACAAATCGGAACTGGAGAATTGGAGAACTGAAACTTTCCTCCATGTATTTTTCTTCTAATTTTATCAGCAAAAGTGGAATTTGGAACTACCACTTTCCATGACTTTTTAATTTCAAAAATGAGCAGCTCTAATATTGTTTTTTAAAATATGTTCTGGAACTGCGAAATGCTGCAGAATGCTTTCTTTCTGGGCGGCAACTCAAACAGCATTCATTAGCTTTGTTTTTCAATAATACTGGATGATCCCTATTAGTGACTGCAGTTCAGTTCAGGACAAATTGAGGAAGATGTCAGATTTTTTTGGGGGGTGGGGAAATAATAAAGTAGAGGCAAAATGGCTAAGATCCTACATATTTTAGGAAACAGCTCTGTTCCTGTTATGTCTTCCAAATCCAATATCCCCAAATTAGTTCAAAGTTCCCTAAATCAATGAAATCCTCCCAGTGACACATCTCACGGGTGGAGGGAAGGAACTGAAATGTGCTTTCTCTTTTTATTGGAACAAACTTTCTAAAATAGTCATTTGGATGAAGCTTGATTTTGCAAGGGGTTTTTTTTAGTGCAGATTTTACATATTTTTGACTGTTATCCTTTGCAGCTTTACTTCCATAAAGCTATAAAGTTTGTTCTTATATATATTATAATATTGTTTTTAAAATGTGTGCCAGTTTAGATAGCTCTGCCCGAAACCCCTAGGATATAAAGTTATGAATGTTCATAAACAGTAATGTCAACTTGGACAGGAGCTCCATCTGCTGAATAGACCAGCCTTTGCTAAGGTCTTTGTAATCTCAGTGGTGGATGCCAGGCATATCTCTACCAAGCAGCAGGAAGCAGACGAGAACAAAAATAGACAGCTGAAAATGAAGATTTACAGTACTTAGAACAGATCAGCAGCCCTTAAGCAGGCCCTAACTTAATTAAGTTTTATTGGCTTCAGTGGATCTATGGAAAGCTTAATTAAGCCTGGATCCAACCTGCAATATGTTAATAGTCTTTGAGACCAAATACCATGCAATTGTATAGTTCCATTTTCTTTTTAGTGGACATGCTCCATGTTGAAATGATGTAACATTCTTACTACAGATGTCTTCCTCATGTGCCAGTCTCTAGAGACTAGTGGTCATTTGTCATATGGCATTAATAAATCAAGCACAGTTCTTGGAAAAATGATGGCATTCTCTGCATTACACAGTCTTATGATATAAACGGGGCTTACTTCTAGCTGGGCCAGATTTTCCTTATGACATTTTGGGTTGCTCCCAGCTGCATTCAAACAAACATCCAGAGTTCCTATGTAATCTTGCTTCAGTTAAGCTTAATTATAGTTAATGATGAGCTTGGTAGCAATGTGGTTTTTTCAAACCTGAGATGCCTTTGAGCTGTAAATGGTGTCGTTGACAGGGGGAGTTATTGCTGTTGTTTTAATACATTCTTCAGGGAGAAATCTCCTGCTTTGATGGTCCCTAAAAGAAAAGGAGTTTCCATGACATTAAGGTCTAATAGCATAATGCACCAATGCCAAGGGCTTTAGGGAGCCATAAAGGCAGTAAGACAACTGCTTGAAGGTACATGTCTGGTTGCCTGGCTGACTATAATGTAGTCAAAACTGAATGATCCCAAGGGAACAGAGCTGTCAATTAAGAGCTGGCTTGCTATAGCCAAAGGAACCAGCAAGAGAGACATAAACAGACTTCTCGTCAGTCTCCAGTAACTAGTGCTTTGATGTCAACAAATTGTTTAGTTTTTAGATCATGTTCGTTTGTTGTCTGGACTTGGCTGGAAGAGTCTTCTGGTCTTCTTTCTTCGTGGCCTCAAGCATGTCTTTCTATTTCCATTTGTCATGGGTTGTCTCCAGCTTGAGCTATGAATTCTGTGGCTTCCATGATATTTTCCACTGCTATTTTGTCACAGCAGAAGGTACAGAGTAGCCCACACAGGCTGCAGCTAAATGGAAGGAGACAGACATGTGGAAAGAGGCTTCCTCACCCTTTCCCTTCAGCGGCTTTTTCAATATTGGAACTGGCATTTTCATTCACAAAGCATAAATTCCAGGATTACTGTGCCTTCCCTAAATTTTCCCTATCAATAAAAACAACATTTCCCACCTATAAATGACCTTCTTTGACCATCAGCACCAGCCTTCTGAAGTGGGTACCTCCCTCTGCCTATTCTTCACAACCATTCCTATTTTTAATATTTCTGTAAGTGATTTTCTTTGAAAAAGAAAACAAACAAACACCTCCTTATTTCAGTGAAAAATGTACTCATGGTGCTTAAAATCAGCATCATGCCCAAATTCCAACAGCCAGTCCTGTTTGCCAACTGAGCGAAAGTCATGGTCTTCCCTAGCGAGAGATTAATCAGGCTAAAGAAGAGAATTAACATTAGTGCTAAAAATAGGCAAGCAAGAAAAGGTATCATGTCTTAGAATGTGCAGAAATGAATAAACTAACACTTGAAATTAAAGAAAAGGAAGACACTGAATATTTTGAGATATGGGATCTGTTCTATCGATGGTTAAATAAGAGAAACAGAAGTTAGAACTACTAAAATCACAAGAGGAAGAATTAATTTCATTGTTAGGGTTGATTAACTTATTAATTTTGATTAGTATTAATAATATGTATTAATATTATGAAGGAAAAGCACTATTAACAATCACTACTAGAGATTATTACTACTACTACTACTACTACTACTACTACTATGACGAGTATTACTCAAAAGAATTGTAACCAGACAACACTGTTTATATGGATCTTGAATATGTTGCTCTTTCTATTTATATTAAATATTAAAAAATTAAAAAAAGAAAAAAGAAAAGGTGTTAAGGAAAAGGTCTATTGGTAGTAGACAAAGGAACCAAAAGTTGCTGTCCCAGATTTATTTCTCTGAGACAAAACCTTGACAGCACAAGGAAGACATTTCTCTGTGTGTTTTAGTCACACTTCATCCCCTTGTCCAGAAAGAGAAATTATCTACCCCCTGCCCCATGTATGGATCTCTGCTATTTTATTATATGATAAGATTTCTGGTAAGGAGGAGCAAACCCAAAGCCTTTGATCTTGCCAAAGATAGGATGTTTTCTTCCTTTCATGCTAGCTTCTCAATCAAGTAAGCCAGTGCAGGATTTGTTAGCTCACGATCACTTTCTGTGTAAATAGAAAGGAGATTGCATAGCAGGTCACACATACTTAGCAAAGATAATTGATTGAGGTAGGGAGGTGGGAGGTGTTCAGGGAGCTTGAACCAAGAACTACCCACTTTCCTGAACTGTATTCAAGGTGAAGCATGTACTGTGTTAATCCAGCCTATATGTTTTGAGCCTTGCTTCACTCTCTCAGTTTTTAGTATTGGTATCAATGTTAGAGTCAGTGACGCTGGGGAAACAGAGAAAGAAGGCTTGAGGATGGAGGCTGACAAGCTACAGAGTCACAGAGATTAAAGGGACCAATTTCACCAGCAAACATTACAAATACCCAACTTGCTTAAGTGAAGCCAATTATTGTATTATTGCCTCCTTTGCACTATGCACAGTAGGGATGTCACTGGATAATGGTTTGCATGTAGAGTTAATCACTTTGATGCATTTCTGACTGATCCCAGCAAATTATGTTTTGGTTCCACTATATTAAACACAAGAGCAGAGGATTATCATTAATAAATCTAAGGCACAGCATGCAGAAATCTTGAATAAATCAAATATCAATTACATAGGCAGTATCTGTTGACATCTGCTTTCATCAAATAATATATTTGAAATAGGTTTTATTCTACTTTACTAGAGTTCAAGGAATACATGCGTAGACCCAGAGCTCCTAAGAGTTGGGTTTATCTAGGCATGCTGTTGCACGCAGACCCTTTTTATTGCCGTTGATTTTTATACATAAATAGGACATTGGTTTCACTTGGTAGCTCGCCTGACACAAAGGGAAGATTTATATTGTATGGGGGAAAGCTCTGGTGTGCCATTTCTGCATGGAGATGTATGAACCAGCTATTGCTAAATTCCATTTTAAAGTAATTTATGACTGTGTGGCTTCTTGGATTCCAGTGTCTTGTCAAATGCTTTTCTCCCATGGGGTGGAGCTGCCTTGGGATTGAGGGATGGTTGTGAAAGCAGGTGTAGAGGATGAGGTTTGATCAATGACTGATTTCAAGGGAATTGTGGAGAGCAGGGATTAAAAATGGGCAGAGCCCATGAAAGGAAGAGCACTCAGAAGCCTGTGGGCAGGGTGAGCATATACCTCTGCATGCAGGGCCTCGTCTCCCATAAACAGGCTGGGCGTTTCACGGCCTCCTTTGCTTGCAGGAACAAGTCCTTGAGGAATCTTATGGAAGCAGTTCCCTCCCCATCCTTGCACTTTCCCCCCTTTTCTTTGGAATATCAACATGTTGGCCAGCCAAAGCCCAAATAGCACTTTCTGGAAAAAATGGACCCAGTCCTAAATTACTGAGATAAGATGATGGCCTCTAAATAGCCAGGATACTCAGGCAGCATCTCTCAGCTTATGATACCATACCATGGCTAAATGGAGGCCGGGTTGCTTTGGTTAGCTGCCTAGTAACTTTTGTGTGTGGGGGAATCATTTTAGAAAAAAAAGCCTTCCCAAATGAAGCTTCCAAATTAAACAAAAAAAAAATGCAATTAAAAGCTTAATTTTTTTAAAAGTGCAGTAAATCAAGGGACTCATTAAAACAGAAATCTAACTTAAAATAGAGGCTGTGATCAGTTGTCTCCCTAGAGAGAGTTCCTTAATCACAGTGTCACAGTGTCACTTTCTAAATATAACATTATCCTATATGCTCCTCATGAACTACTTTTCTGTAAACAGAGCTTTTCATGGCTAAAGTGATAGCACCCACTCAAAATGGAAAGAGATCTGAAGGCTTTTCCCCAGGAGGCACTGATTTGGCAAAGAGTACTGCATATCCCCCATCAGGATCCTTCCCCCATCCCTGGCCGATAATACTTCCACATCCTCCTGCACCCCTCCTGCACGTACTCACCTGCTTGAGCTAATGTCCTTCCCTGTCCTGCAACCTGAACCATGGGGTTGATATGTGGCAAACCTATAGCTGCATTTGCCCTAGAGAAAGAAAGAAAGTTTAGGGAAAGGATTTTCTTCTAGTACTATTATTCTCTGGATGCTCCTGAAATGAGTCCTTTTAAAAAGAATAACAATGTAAGCAAGCCATCCTCATGTGATAGAAAAATGAAATGTAAGGAGTAATTAACTGTTTTATGAATTACCCATTCACATGTTGGACCTTCTGTAACAGTTTTCCCTATATCCTCTCCCCTCCTTTCCTATTCTATCCTATCCAATCTTATCCCCACAGACTGTATAGGTCAGTGGTGAGATTCAAGTTTTTTTACTACCGGTTCTGTGGGCGTGGCTTGGTGGGCGTGGCAGGGGAAGGATAGTGTAAAATCTCCATTCCCACCCCACTCCAGGGGGAAGGTTATTGCAAAATCCCATTCCTTCCCCACCTCACTAACCTGCTTTCCAGCTCCGTTCTCCTGTGCAGGGCAACAAAAAAAGACCCAGCTAATCAACTGTGACTCGGGAGACAGAGAATAGATGGGGGTGGGGCCAGTCAGAGGTGGTATTTGCCGGTTCTCCAAACTACTCAAAATTTCCACTACTAGTTCTCCAGAAGTGGTCAGAACCTGCTGAATACCACCTCTGGTATAGGTATAGGTAGAACATTATTGCTGAATGAGATCTCTCATAGCCTATACTGGTGGGACCTCTTTGCATATCTTTGATATACAAACTTGATGGGTTGATTATACTGTATATATTTCCTGCATTTCTACTCCATACTTTAGCTGGAAATCCATCCAGTACCACTTACAGACCAATTAAAAGAGATTGTCATCAGGCTTATGATTTAAAAGGGCATGCCATGACACAAAAGGAACAAGGACTACAGCAGGAAAAGGAAATAATAATAATGAGGTCCCCATTGTTATTGTTATGGGGAATCTAGTCTCTCTTTCTTCCACTGCCTGCTGGGTTTGCTGCAGGGGGACCAAACCCTGATGGAGCCAGGCTAGCTACTGCTGGATCTGCTCCTTTCTATTCTAATGTTGTAACCCAGAGGAAAATTTAAAGGGATCAGAGAAGCACGCAAAAGAACAAATGGCATCTTGCCAAATCCAGAGCTGGCTGTGACTGTGCAAGCTCTTACATGCATCTGCTGTAGATGTGTGCTCTAAACCAACTCAGTTTGGAAAGTTGGGCTGCCTGGTTTTGTTGTTGCTCCTTTACTTTTGAATCATAGGTCATTTTTCAAGGAAGCATCACACCCAACACATAGTCATTTGTCTAGAGGGGATGAGACAATGGCGCTCACAATAACATTTTCTTTTTTTCAGAAAGAGAAATTCAGTCATCTTGCAGGAATTCCAGAGAAGGCCTTTCCTTGGCGAGATGAAACGTGTTGCCTTCTGCAACAAACACTTAGAAGAGAAGAAGAGACTGCAAACAGGGCACAAGGACCAAGCCGGAGACATCATCATGTTTTTTGACTCCCACTTTCCCAAAACTACACCTATGAGAAGGACCCTTAGGATGGAAAAAAAATCCACTCCTGAGTTTGTCTCATTTTTCTACCTTAGCTACTTAATATGTCTGTCATGTTTTCATCCTAAGTTTTGTTTTTGAAATGTCACCTTTGCCCTACTTGTCTTCTGAGTGGTTGGGAGCAGTGATGTGTATGCTTTCAAGGAAAGCATTAAAACTCATGCTAAAAGAGGTGGAGAGGAATCTGTCCTTTGTCATTCTTCCACTCAAGGTAACTCAACAAAGAGCAAAATGCCATAAATGTACAGTATAGAAGTACGCAAAATATCACCCCAAATATAATTAATGTAATTATTATAATGCCAAGAATAATATGCCAAATTAAACAGCAGTAGCATAAAATGTCATTGTTCAACACTTGAAACAATAGAAAAACCAACTAAACAAATTTTATTTGACTCATAGACCTATCACAATTTAGGTCCAGAAGTCCCATTGAAATGGGACAGTTTTTGATTGGTATCTTAAAGCACACACACAAAAAGCCACACACAAACATTCAGACTTTTTCTTTGCCATTCAACTATCTAACAGTCACAGACAAGACATTTGCAATCCACCTCCAGAGAGGTCGCATTTCTTCCAGGTGGATTCATTTGGTAGCAAATGGTCCTTCCAGCACCCTGATGCTGGAATATGGATTTTCACTAGAGATTGCCTGGAATCTCCTGGCAGAGTGGAAAATGGAAGAGAAACACCATGACTTGTTGCAGGTGCTTTAAAAGGATGCCATTACTATGCTCAGTAGAACAGAACCCATAAAATGCTTTGAAATCTTGCTCTACGCAACACTAGGCAAAACAGGGTTGGGGTTTAGGAGAGAAAGAATGGCTTCCCAACAATATTTACAGGGGTCAGAAGCATAGCTTGTAATAGGCATTAGTTGACGAGAAGAAATTCTTCTCTTGGAAGAACTAAGGTTGCTCGAAGAATTCATTCTCAGTGAATTCAATGTGAACTAAACTTTTCCACACCTTCTGCATTCATGCACAGATGGGAACATAGTTACTGATCAAAGGTTGCATTTCTTTATTGCAAAGACATTCTCCATTCCCTGCATATATCAACATGCGCTCAAATAGGTATACTGAAGTAGAACAAGTTTAAGTGTATAACTAAGCAAACTTTTCTATGCAGATTAAAATATAAAATAGAATTGCAGGTAAATGCAGCAATTGAATGGAACCTATTTATAAGTACGTTCCCACTATTGCAAGCAGATAATAAATTGTTTTGCCCATCTCCATATTGATAAATTAGGCTCCCATCTTTACCCTAGAGTCTTTTGAATTCATTCCAGCTGATTTCTGATTAGACATGCCTGAGATTTTGCCACAAAACACTTTGAAATATTAAAGATTTAAGGATTAAAACTTCTGGAGTGTGATTTGGTACAATGGTACATGTGGTTGGGGGAAGGGTTATGTGATATTGGATTCACTGGAGCCAAGCCTCCATGATTCCTAGAAGGGAATATAGGAACTGTGACAAGTCTCATGATTTTGAAGTAATGGGATATTTATACTGGTTTAAACTCGGGGGAAAATGAAGTACCACTTAGCAAATCTTACATTAGTGAATCAGTTGTCCCACCATTGTTGAAATCACAGAAAAGTAGCATACCAGATCACAAAAAGCTTTCAGAAAGATCAATTGTCATACTCTGGAAAATAGCATGAGAAGAAATTCTCCATTCCATCATTGGAAAGAATTCCTCATATATGACCTTCAGGATTTTAACAATTTTGTTACTGTTAATTTTTTAAAAAGAATGCACAACTGTTGAAATAGTGCACTTTAACCCTTCCTTTCCTGTCATGATAAGGTATTTAATGCTTTTTTAAAAAAATTATTACTCCAACATTAGGTAAACTTATTTTAGTTGATATCAACATATCATTCCTTCTTTAAATCTTGTTATGGTGCCTGAAACAGACAGTATTTCAGTTGTGTGTTTGTGTGTGTGTGTGCACATTTATTAACATGGACAGTCGCTACATCCATAGGACTGAAACCAGATTTTGTGCATAGTTAATGATATATGGTTAGCTTTCCATTTTTACACCTGTGCAAACATGGGTGTAGATAAGCGAAAGCTTGAATGGATTTAACTTTCTCTTAAATTTAGGAGTGGTTTTTGATTCCTAAGTAAATTGAATCTGGAGTACAATATAGCCTATTAAAGACAGTGAAATGTTTTGCCATTGATTCCAGAGGAAGGAATATGAATTTCGCTCCATATAACTACATTAATGAGGCAACTTTAGCCGTACATAATAATAAAGGAGACATTAAAAAAATCACTTGTGGGGTATTTGGAATAATTTTGTGAATCCTGATACTTCATTTGTGAGGCCATGCCAAAACTAAGTGGGTTGAATGGCTGAAATTGAATTGAGAGGAAATACCTTGCCTGAAGTTTGACTTACCATTTTGATATATATTTTTACAATCATATTGAATTATCCCATTTTGGGAATTTCCCAGTCCTGAAGAATGTCAAGGAAACATCATCTTAAAGAGTAGTGTAAAATGATAAACCAATTGGCACACTCTAAGTCCTTAGGAATGGGTTCTAACAAGCACCACAGAATATATATGGGTTGATTTGTGCATCTTAAACCTGCATAGGTATGCATAGTTAATGTCAGAAGGAGCAGATGGTGAATAAGGTTTTCTCTGTGTCCCTAGAGAGAATGTTTTCTTCTTCCATTTATTTAAAATTTGTCAAGGTGTCCAGCACAACCGCATAGTCATAAATGTCATATACTATGTAATATACAGTAAGCAATAAAACAGCATCAATATGGAATAGCTCAAACATGAGCTGACAATATTAACAGTTGAGATGTTCAGACAAACAAGAATGTTCTTGATCTGACCTAACAGATATTGCAGTTTTGGCACCTGTTACACTTCTGTTGGGAGGGATTTTTGCACCGTATTTTCCTTTTTTAGCTAGGAATTTAAACTGGCAGACACCGTTGGCTTAGTTGCTATGTCCTTATTGTAGTTTATGGAAAGAAAAACTTCCCACACTTTTTGTTACTGTCTACTCCTTATATGTTCTCATTATGCTTGTCTCTTTTTTCATCACAAGATAGATGTCCATGCTGAAGCATATGTGAAACATATGGCTTGGACCTTATACTAAATTTCAGTTTGCTAGAATGAGTAGCAGGTAAGCAACTGACAATGGCAGGGAGCAGTTCTTGAACTGAGATGCATATTCTTTCAAATGCATGTTTCTCTGAATTTTGCATGGTAATTCTCCAATTCAGAAGGCATACAAAACTATATGTACAACATTAAGCTAATATCTCCCCCTCAAACTTTGTATGTTAGTGAATATAGCATACAAAATTTAATTAGAGGAGGAAAATGCCTCCATTAGACCAAACTGTAGACAAAATATATATTAGGAGAGACGTCCATATGAACATTGAGGTTTTGTGCAAAGTTTATGGGGAAAATCATTGACATGAAATGAAAAGAAATTAAGGCAGAAAAACAATCAGAGATATGAACAGTCATCAGTTTCTAATCCTAAAAAATATTTCATTCTTCTAAAAGTTTTATTGTGGCTTCTGAGAAATGTGTGAATCAATTTGAAGCATACCTGGATTTGGGGTTCTATTATTAAATGGAATGTATGCCTAAAAATAAAAAGCAAGAAAAACTCATTTACTGGGCAATACAAGCCTAAGAATTACCTCATTGGAAGCCAATCAGAAAATGCACATTCCTTTCAGCTTTCTATAGCCATTGATGTCATCATTTTCTGAAAAGTATTTGATACCAGAGATGTGTTCTCCCAGATGTGGTTTCACCCATGACCCTACATGGTTCTTATAGAAACAGCTTACTCAGATCTACTTGTTTCAGAATGTAAATCATAAAAGAAATCCAAACAAGCAAAAAAGAAAAGAAAAATCAAAGCTTGCTCTTGCTGTCCTGTTACTTAAGTTCTTATCACGAGTAACAGAATATCAAGTTTTAACCACACTTGAAATCTCAAAAGGCAGGCTTTCCTCCTCTCAAGGAAAATAGGATGTGAAATTTTGCTTTACAGTATTGGCTTAAAACTAACTTCTTATCTCAAAGGTCCAAGGCCAGACTTGGGGGGGGGGGGAGGAAAGTACCACAGCACACATGCTCCCAGGTATGGCAAGCCCCGGATCGGAGCTCAACACCTTAAAAACAAGTGGATTTATTATGGAAAAAGTAGTGTTTCTCTTCTGTTCCCATGTGACAATTATTTTAAACAGCTCTAGAGAGAAAGAACATTATGGGAATGCTAGCAAGAAATATGGTAAATGATGTTGCACTGGTTACATCACATTCCTGGATTGCAATGTCACTGGTGGCTCTGCTTCCTCTATTTCTTAGGCATTGAGTAGGATGTTAAAAATTGAAATGTTTTCTTCCTTGCATTTGGCTGTTTTCTTGAGCTTTGCTCGTTGCTTTTCATTAACCAATAGCAATAGCACTTAGGCTTATATAATGCTTCACGGTGCTTTACAGCCTCTCTAAGCAGTTTACAGAGACACCATATTGCCTCCAACCATCTGGATCCTCACTTTACTGACCTTGGAAGGATGGAAGTCTAAGTCAACCTTGAGCCTGGTGAGATTTGAACTGGCAAATTGCAGGCAGCAGCAAGTCAGCAGAAATAGCCTGCAGTACTGCATTCTAACCACTGCACCACCACAGTGAGATGTGGTTGACCAGTTGTTTTGCCTTTTCCAAGCTGTTGGTATGTCAGCAATGATAAGTAGTACAGGGCCAGCTCAGTAGGCATTGTTAACAGCAATGGCAGAAGGCCTCTAATAGATGCAGGTGACCTTTTCTATGGCTCTTTCTCTGGAGAAATGAAACTGTAGAAACCCTATACAATTTCAGGCAAATGGTTGTCCAGTCTCTTCTTTAAAAACTCCAGTGCTGGAGCACCCACAACTTCTGAAGGCAAATTGTTCCACTGATTAATTGTGCAGGACATTTTTCCTTGGTTCTAGGTTGCTTCTATCCTTGATTAATTTCCATCCTTTGCTTCTTGTCCTGTCTTCTGGTGCTTTGGAGAATAGGTTGACTGCCCGCCACCTTGTACTAACTTAAACAATGCCATTGCTGACATTTTCCCCTTTAGCTAATGGGATCCCATCTTTTAATGGCTGTGGGCATCAGAAAAAAAAACCCTGCATTTCCCCATCTTGCTATTTTTCACTGGGAGAAAGGACAATTGTTCTGTTCTGCAAATCATATTTGAAGCCTACAGCTTTAAAAAAGCACATTGTATTTTACTGACAATTTGGTCCATAGCCAATGTTATGTTCTACATAGTGAATATAGTAGGTTCACATATTTTGGGCCCTATTGCTGATTGACTTGCTTGAAATCAAACACTACTGAATATAACGTGGAATGTATTTCTGAACTAACATGTCCAACTTGCTGCCTTATAAAATATGGAAGGGAGGGATTCACTCTATTTTCTTCAGTATCTAGAAGATGAAGAGACATTAACATGAATAGTATTGATTTGAATCAATTGATCATTGGAGGGGTATAGAAGGTGGAATCATCAATATTGTCAAAGGCTGATTATATTGAAAGAATCCTCTGGTGATAAGAGACAGCATCAATCGTATTTTTAAAACAACTTTCACAGACTCTCAGTTATGATAAAATAGCATGATGAAGAAACAAAGCTGCAGCCTTTCTTTCCATTTAAGCGTTTAATTGCTTTGGCTCTCAAATGGCTCAGGAATTAGCCAGTCTGAGAAAATAGGATAACTGGATTAACCAAGAAGTGATATCATGCTATAGCTTCTCATTGGATTTGAGCCATAAAGGAACTGGGCTTCATCAAGGCTCTGCATTTCATTGTATTAAAGATGCAACACATGTGACTTTAGCCCTGTGGAAGTTTATTCTGAAGGATGTTCAAGACTCTACTAGTGTTGAAGTTATTTGCGCTTTTGAGTCAATGTTGCCTCCTGGCAAATGCCTAGACTAGTCTTTGCAATTTTCTTGGCAAGAAGTGGCTTGCCTTTGTCTTCTTCTCTCTAGGGCTGAGAGAGAGTAACTAACACAAGGTCACCCACCTGACTTCATGCCTAGGTTGGAATAATACCCAGTCTCCTGATTATCAGCTAGTCTTATCACTTTACAGTATGGATAAAGTGATTTTTTTAAAAGCATGCATCCAGTACAAACATACTTAGAAGTGACTGCCACCAAACTGAAAGGCATTTGCTCCTGTGTAAATCTTTTAGGGAGCTGGATATTGCATTTGCTTATATCCATTTCTGATAGCAATAGCAACAGGACTTAGACTTATATACCACTTCACAGTGCTTTTACAGCCCTCTCTAAGCAGTTTACAGAATCAGCATATTGCCCCCAACAATCTGGCTCCTCATTTTACCCACCTCGGGGGGGATGGAAGGCTGAGTCAACCTTGGGCCTGGTGAGATTCGAACTGCCAAATTGCAGGCAGCAGCAAGTCAGCAGAAGTACCCTGCAGTACTGCACTCTCACCACTGTGCCACTGCAGATATCTGCCCTTTTCAAATGCTTTTCTTTTCTAAGATGTTTTAGCTTGTAAATCAGGATTGATCTTCTAAGTCATAAGCACTGTTGCTTATTGAGTGGTCTATAAAACTGATAGATACATAAATAAATGAAATAGAGGGAAATGATAGGGAATCTTTATAACATCCTGAAAGCTAGATTTGCATAGCAACCACACAAAAACTAAAGAGTTTGGTTGGAATTGGGGCAAGGGTGGGAGGATGGTATCAGTGGTGGGATTCAAAATTTTTTACTAACGGTTCTGTGGGTGTGGCTTGGTGGGCCTGGCAGGGGAAGGATACTGTAAAATCTCCAGTCAGAGCTGGTATTTGCCGGTTCTCTGAACTACTCAAAATTTCTGCTACCAGTTCTCCAGAACTGGTCAGAACCTGCCGAATACCACCTCTGGATGGTATGCTTGGGTCCAGGGTTTGATATTATTTCTCCGCATGACTTTTTAAAGAAGAGAAGAGGGATGCTGTACAGCTGGGAGCATCTTGACAGAACAATATTATGGTGGGTCACTGAGAAATAAACCCCATCAAGTCACCTTTCTGTCTTAACTGTAGTCTTGTAAGGAAGAAAAAGCATGCAAGGCTAGGAATGGGTTAAAAAACATCTTTCAGTTCATTCCCAAATACCATCTTCATTCAATTCAGATTAATATAAAATATCAACTTTCTTCCTTTTCTCCCTCTTTGTCTCTCTCTCTCTCTCACTTAGTGTCTGTGTGCTTTTACGTGTGGGAGGCATATGATTTGAAATTTCATCACATTGTCGAAGACATTTCAAAATGCTTCTTGCACTATTTATTTATTTGTTTGTCACATTTATAGGCTGCCCACTCAGAGCAACTTGGATGGCATGCAGATTAAAAAGATTAAAAAAAAGTCAAGTAACAATAAAAAGTATTAACAAAAGGCAGGGGGAAAGATAGTTGATAGACAAAAGCATCATATAAGGAGCCACACCATTTCTTAACTTGACACCTGTGGGCAAAACTATGCCTTGAAGGTTTATCTAAAAAAGAATAGGCCTGGGACTGTTCAGATCTCCCAAAAATGCTGTTCTGGGGGAGGGCAGGTTCTGTGACAGAGAAGACAAATCTGATTCCCATTGGATGACATTGCTTGAAAAACAGGACTCAAAGTATGCTCACTGTTCAGATCATATAGAAATGCCAGATACCACAGAAAAAAGATGGCCCATTAAATAACAAGGCATTGTCCCAGGGCTTTTTTTGATGACAATCATCACACTGAACAATATGTGCATTCATCATACTGCAGTTGATATCCTGAAAGTATGAAAGTATAATTTGCAATATTTGAAAGTACATGAAAGAAATATTATATTTGTATCTATGCTCTTTACTGGTTTCATCTTACAGGTATTGATTCAGAAATAAGTTCTGCAACTTCAAGTGGTGCTTACTCCCAATAAGTAATGATTACGATGATGATCATGGTGAGAATAACTATAGGAGAAGACAATCTTCTCCTAGTTCAAAATTTGGGAAGGGAAAAAGCTATATTCTACAAATAAGTTTAGGTATTATTTTCACCCTATTAACTGTATCTAAGTGATTAGGATGCATTAATACACATACACATGAATGTACAAATACAGAGAGAGACAAGAAAGGAGACAGAGAGGGGAAGTTCATATTCACATTTCAATGTGATGTAAGAGTTTAGTTATTCAATTTGGACTAAGGAAGCCAATTTAAGTCCTCATCTGACCCTGAAGTTCACTCGGTGTAACTTTGTACCTGCTGCTGTATCTTAGTTCATCCTACTATGTAGGATTGTTATTCTCAGATTAAAATGAAGGGACTCCCATGTAGGAACTGCCTTTTATTCCAAAAACACAAGCAGGGTACTAATTAATTACTCACAGAAAGAAAAAAAACACCCTACTGTGTTGTACATTTGAATGTAATGTAGTTGAGCAATATGTAATGGTCAAAAATAATTAAAGCAATTTTTCCCTCCTCACAGAAAATCTTAAAAATGAACTGCTTTGTAACAATAACCAGCAACCAAGCAGAGAATGAACTGTCCATGGGATGGATTGGACAGATACCAGCATTTTCTTTTGCCTGACTGAATCGGGCTCAAATTAGAAGAAGATATGTAGATGTTACTAGCAAAATTAATAACTTTAAAGCAGGTTTACTGATTTATTAATACATCGATCGAAATTGTTAAAGGTTTTCTGCAGCTGAAATTCAGTTCCCACCCAAACTGAGAGGTTCTGATGATCACAAAGCTTTGAAAATGAGATTTCCCACACTAAATGAAAATGAGGGTGTGGAGTTTAAGAGCAGCTGGTATTTCAGCAGAGAGCACATGAAGCCATTCTTAAGATGGCTCATATATTTTGACTGTGTGACAGCAAAGAGGCCTGTAGGAAAAATTCTTTCATCTACTTTAAACATTTGCTAGCCTGAGATGAGGAGGAGAATTCCAAAGGCAGGGAGAAATTTATTTGTATTGTTGCAGAATGTAGACTGTATTGACCAGTTTCCAATCACCAGTCACTGCAGGGAAATAACCAGCCATTTCTCCCTTGCTTTCTATGTGTAATACATCACATAGGATCATTATCATAGCAATGTACCCATTGAATGAATACTGAACAATGGAGAATTGCAAATTTGAAAGGCCAAAAGAAAGCGATGCAGAATTACGGACTGGGAACATAGTGGCTGGGAACATAGTTCACACTCTAGAGATAGATCAGTCTGTAGGGACAGCTGTCTGATTAAATTAATCATAAGACTTTTGCCAAAATCACAATCAATTTTTGGTGCCAGGAAAAATGTGATGCAATGGTAGTTTAAACTATGAGATATGCTCCAGACCATCATCCCCTGTTGAACTTCCTATGTTTCCTGTTATACCTTTTGCCATTTCTAAAATTTTCACCAATTGATGTACAAAGGCATCCTTCAGCATCTCTTTCCTGCCCTCAAGGACAACCTGGGCTAAGGGACAATGATAACTGAATGTCATTGAATACCTTGCATACTTTATTTATGTACAGACAGTTACTATGGACTCATAGCATTGTATAATAAAAACAAAACAATAATAACAGGAGAATAAAATCAAAGTTAAAACCATGACAACACTTCCTAAGCTGACACATCCAGAAATCATAAATATGAGTGGTACACAGATGACAGTGCTTAAATGATCTTCTAAATGATACTATTTCTAAGGCCTTTGTAAAGGTTAGAAGAGAGGGTGGCATCTGGATTTCTACTGGGAAGCTGCTCCACAAAGTATTTTTTATTTATTTATTTTCAAGCATGTAATAGATAATAGATATAAGTATAAACATGATTATTAATACATGAAATGGATACAAATAAAAAGAAAATATTAGGACAGGGACAGTAGTACACTTATGTATGCCCCTTAAAGACCTCTTAGGAATGGGGTGAGGTCAACAGTAGACAGTCTAAGGTTAAAGTTTTTGGGGTTTTGGGAAGAAACCACAGAGTCATGTAGTGTATTCCAAGCATTGACCACTCTGTTGCTGAAGTTGTATTTCTTGCAATCAAGTGTGGTGCAGTTTACCTTGAGTTTGTATCTATTATGTGCTCATGTATTGTTGTGGTTGAAGTTGAAGTAGACATTGACAGGTAGGACATTGCAATGGATAATTTTATGTACTACGCTTTGGTTGGACCAAAGGTGGCATAGTTCTAAGTAGGCAGCACTAATGAGAAACAAACTGTTCTTGTTCTTCTCTGGATTTGTCATGTGGAAAGGGACTTCAGTAGCCCAAATTGAGATACCCGTGCTAGCCAGGTGGCATCTATTTGAAGGAGAGGGTCTTGCAGGTACCAATGTATCTAATCATGCAAGGCTTCAAAAGGGAGCATTTTTAATTGGGTCCATGAGCCTATCATGCCTTCTTTGACATGGCACCTGCTTCTTGGAATGACAGCCCTTCGGGAGAATGTGTTGCCCTGACTCTAATGTTCTTTTAATGAGCCTTGAAGACCTGACTTTTTGTCATCCAGATCTTGGGATGAGGAATTGTTTTTTTTATTTATTGTTATTATTAGGTCTGACTTCTTTTTTGTTTCTGTCATTTTAATCTGGTCTTGATATTTTACTGGATGATGATGATGATGATGATGACGATGATTTGGTATTGATTGCTTTTATTGTAAGCAGCTCAAAATTGGTTAAGTTGGGTTTCTCTGTGAAACTTGATTAAATAAATAAACAATGAATTAATTGCTAATGCAGAGTCTGCAGCATCAGTGTTACATCTGAATGGTGGCTCTCGCCCACCAGCAAGCAGCCAACAAAAATCCAGCATATGGCATAAACAATCAAATCTTTCAGATGAATTAAACACACAGCAAAGGAAAGTGATGCTTTGCCCTTTTGGGAATGTGACATGTTAGAATGAAAATGAAGACAGGGTCTGCATAATTAAATTTCCTTTCATGTAAAAATAAATTCTAAGCATACACATGATGGGGATGAGCAAATTTCTTGAGGATAAACCTTAACTGCTGGTCTCTGTACTTGCTTAATCACAGTCCCAATCTTTGCATCTGGGAGAAACTTTACTAACTTTTTGTTGGTAGGAATGACTACAGTTAACATTTTTCAGAAAGTAGACTTTTCTCCAGAACTTTGCGTTATTGCTCTGGTGAGGAGATGCATGTTCTAGCCCACATATATGTAAAGATATGAAGTTAATTTTAAAGATTGAATGCAGATTCTACCTATTGCCACAGATCATCCCAAAGGTGCTTTTTCAGGAGGCAACTGGACTTTCTTGTTTTTTTCTTTTGAAGATATGCCAAGAAGCTTCTTCAGCTCTGACAAGATAAGGGGGAAATGGCTTTTTGGACAACCATGACCTGGATGACTGACAATCTCTACAGATCTTTAGCTATACAATTTGGGATGGATACCCTTTGAATGGTGTGGGAGTAGGAATGGATTTTTTCTAGAGGAAAAAATTGCAGACTACAGGAACCAGGAGCACTACTCAGGTGACCCTGAGGACACAGATAAACCTCCAAGTGCTTCAACGACTCTTAATTTCTTAATAGATGGCTTGTCCATGTGAAAATTACATAGAACCATATGTAATTTGCCATATGTAAATCCTTCAGATTTTCAGAAGTCATACCAAGTTAAGTGAAAAAGCAGAAATGATTATCATGATTAGATCCAGCTCTTTTCCCACACAGGACAACATTTCTTCTGACACTGTTCTTACTACAAAATGAGTACAAAACCTTGGGATTCTATTTTCCATTATCCATAACTTGAACAAACCTTCATCAATTATCAAATGCGAAACCATTTGCATTCATGAACTTCAATTTAAAAATAAGCAAATACAAAACAGAACAATGACTTAACTATTGTGCACACAATCTCTTTCCATGGCAAATCCAGTTTTCCTTTGAACAGAAACAACAGATTACTATCAAGGAAACAGAACCGGACCAAATCTGTTTCAGGGCTTCTCTTTCAACTTATATAGTTAGACTGCTCATGGAGAACTGGAATGAACTTTGTGAGGTAAGAGTGGTACCTGCCTGCTTACCATGGAGGGGAGGGGAAATGTTGCAAGCCTCACCTCACTGGTTATCATTATTATGTCATCCAGATCAATCATTTGCAGCTCAATGCATTGTAAATGCAGCTTTGATCATTCGTTACACTTTGTTAGTATTTATCAGTTCCAGGACTGTTTTAATCTGAAACAGCAAAGCAAGAAAGCCTAGTCACCAAGTGTAGTCTCTTAATTTTAAATATACATATTTTTTTTCTTATATATACACAGACAACCCCCACCCACCCAAAACAATGTTGAACTATTCAGTGCAAGCTGCACAAAGAAAACATGGCAAAAATAATGGTAAGAGTAAAACTTTAATGAATGACAGGCAAATGGTTATCCACCATTCCTCCAGGAGATAAGACGGCTCCTTTAGAATCAAGGGGCTCTCTCAACAAAGCCCTCCTGAAAGAATTCAAGCTGTATGGAGCACTAAAGCAGGTTCACACAATGCAAGATGACTGCGATTCATTTTGTTACGTGAAACTGGCATTGCATGTCAGTTGTTCTGAAGTGGGAACGTTTATATTACAGAAAGATAAACATGGCAAATTGTCTGAGTGAATAGCAAATCCCTTCTTACATAAATAACTGCAGTGAAAACATCAAAGAACATAAACTTAACTACAACTCAAATGCATAGTCCATTTGCAATCAACTCTCCTTTTCCTTTTGCTTGGGAAAATTTGGTCATCTTAAGAGGGTTGTTTGCACCTTCAGTCTAGGTTTTGGTACATTGAAAGAAACAAAGGAAAGATTAGGCCACAGTTCAATGGAACATTAAATGCTTTTGGATGTTGATTTCAACAAAAAATACTTTTTGATATATGACTCATTAAACTAAAATGGAACTAGTGTACTGAAAGAATAAGAAAGGGATATCAGTTCCCAGTTCCCATCAAGAATATGAGTCTCCTTTTAAGTTTTGAATAGAAATAAATACTTTACCATGTCTCTTTCTTAACCCAGATTGCTGAAAGAATATGCATTCCACAGAATGTCAGAAGGACATTCCAGTTTGGCAAATAGTTTGAAGGTACATACTGGCATGATAGGCATTAGTTCATTTGGATCAGTCAGGGGTGTGCGGGGTTTTTTTTGCTGCTGCTACTGTTGCTCATAGAAGAACGGGAGTGAGAAAGACATGCATCAAACTAAGCTGGGAGTTGCACCAGCTTTATGGACATTTCCCCATGGGGCTTTGGCATACCTAGTGCCATGCCCCATCCCTGCTGATGAGTATCTAGGATGATTTACTTCTGGGTCGGCTGCTATACAACAGAAATGACAAGAAGTCCAATGTCAATTTGTAATGCTGGGATTCTGCAGAGTTTGAGAACTGGAACATATTCCCTTTGATGAGAACTCCCAGATTCTGGGCTCCCTCCCTTCCTCAACATTGGGCCAATCTTCAGCAGAGTGGTGCTGTTATGACAATTTGCACACTCAATTCTTCCCAAATCTACTATCTTAATTACTAAATATAACATGATCACAGGAGGCTGAGGGGTCACCAGTTGGCTGTATGTTTATATTTATACACATTCATCCTTCTGTTTACATGTACCATCTAGACTTGTTGGGGGGAAATCTAAACGCCAATGAATTACAAAAAGAAGTGTTTTGGTTATGGAATTTAAAATGCCTTTCCTGTAAATATCATGGAGAAATTCAGGTTCATCTTTCCATGAATCATACTATCAAGAAATGGTTGCTTCTGGAAATCATATCTATAGATAACTTAGTGGGATATATCTGTTTTGCAGGTGTGTATGTTTGTGTTTGTATGTCTAGAATAGGGCAGTGCCTCCCTTCCAAGGGCTAATTCTGATAAACGTTTTTTTTTAACTTTATCTTAGTTTGGATTACCAAACTCCAAAGTTATGTTTCTTCTCAAATGCAGGGGCCTTCCATGCCACTCTGGTTTTTAGCACCACATCCTAGGAAACAATTTTAGGCTCACCTCTGAGTCCATTAACACACTGATATTCAAGTTTTTCTAAAAGACAAACAAGATGGTGCCATTTGGATTTCTAGTGGGAAGCTGCTCCACAGGGTAGGCACTACTAATGAGAAACAAATTGTTCTTGTTTTCCTCCAGATTTGACATGGAGGAAGAGGCTTCAGCAGCCCAAATTGATACACTTATACTAGACAGGTGGGGTATGTAGAATACTCTACCTGACTCTGTGGTTTCTTCCCCAAACCCCAAAAACTTTAATCTTAGACTGTCTACTATTGATGTCATCCCTTTCCTAAGAGGTCTGCAGGGGGCATGCATAAGCGCACCAACGTGCCTACTGTCCCTGTCCTATTGTTTCTTTTTATTTTTCTTATATGTATCCATTTCATGTATTCATAACTATGTTTATACTTATACCTATTATCTTGTAAGTGATTGACAAATCAATCAAATAAATAAATACATAAATAAATAAATAAATAAATAAATAAGATGTAGAAGGGCCATATACATATCATAAGGGTATGGTAAGGACCGGGAACACATGTTGTAGGCACTCCTATAACATCATTGCTGTGATAGAGTTTACCTGTTCATTCTATGGCTTCATGATGAATGAATGTGGTTTGCTACTTAAATTCCTATTTTCTAAAAAACCAACTGGGGAGGTTGTTATCCACAATGATCTTGAGACCTCAGGATGTTGTACAACTTACCTCCACCTTGTCCATGGACATTATTGTCCTCAGCACAGAAAGCTGTTGTTTTTAATTTCCTGGAATAAAGATGATGCTTGAGACTGGTATTTTCTTCTATATCAGGACAGCCTATACATAAAAACGAAGAGAGAGGTCCTTTGTTTTGATGCATACTCATTCCCCACTCCTTGAAAAGCAGTGAAACTCAGCTTCAGCAGAAAGGTTGGCAGGTGCCAAGAGAAGACTCTCCAACACTTCGTTGCCAATGGGCATCAGGATACGCAGCCTGCTTTGAGTTTTTAAGAGCTGATTCTAGGGAAACTGCCAAAGTAACTCTGCACTCTCTGACAGTGGAGAATCTTCTCAGCCAAGATGTTTTAGCTGCCTTCCCCCACCCGCTGGGCCCATGAATAAGTGGCATTTTAATCTACGCTCATTCACAAAGAAAATTGCAGCAGGGCAATGTTTCAACAATATACAGAAGTATATATGATTTGTTCCTTTGAAGGGCAATATCTGCCAAACAAACTCAGCATTCAAGAGGCCACAATTTTGTAACCAGCTACAGATTGAGGCAGTGAACCGAGTTGAAGAAAAACAGGTTAAAATGAGTTCAGCATTGTGTGGTTTTTATTCAAAATATTTTCTACTGTAAAAAATTAAATTGGAAGGGGACAGGAGGAAGGGAGGGTGTGTGAAGAAAGATACATATGAATGTACAATTTTATAGGACATTCTGTTTCCGTGATCTTCAAGTGTTGAACCAAGTAGAAACCTTTCTGAAACAAATATTTTACATGCCTGGTTCAGTAACACTTTGCTAAGATATCTAGCTTACTAAAACATAAAAATCTAAGACTAAAAATGTAGCCTTCTGATTTCATAGTGACCAAGAGAATAACAAAGGGAGTCCCAAAACAAAGCCTGAGTGCACTAATACTTAGCCAAATATGTTTGCCAGGAAACAGTTCTGTGAGTATCAGCTTTGATACAACCTGTTCTGGATGTGGGGGAAAAACCCAATATCAGGCTTTACTGCCCAGAAATGTTTTCCTGAGCCACCAATCTTATATGTTTAGACCAGCAAGATACTTAATATTACAGTATCCAAGTTGAGAAGAGCTTTAACACTGGCTCAATTTCAGAGGTGGCATTCAGCAGTTTCTGACCAGTTTTGGAGAACTGGTAGCAGAAATTTTGAGTAGTTCAGAGAACCGGCAAATACCACCTCTGACTGGCCCCACCCCCATCTATTCTCTGCCTCCTGAGTCCCAGCTGATTGGCTGGGTCTTCTTTTGTTGCCCTGCACAGGAGAAAGGAGCTGGAAAGCAGGTTAGTGGGGTGGGGAAGGAATGGGATTTTGCAGTAACCTTCCCCCAGGAGTGGGGAGGGAATGGAGATTTTGCAGTATCCTTCCCCTGCCACGCCCACCAAGCCGTGTCCACCAAGCCATGCCCACAGAACCAGTAGTAAAAAAAAATTGAATCCCACCACTGCACGATTTAATACTCTTCCTTTAGCTGTTTTGGAAGACAGATACAAACAAAAAATATTCCTATGCTGCTTAATTATGTCCATGTGATAACAGGTGCTATAGAATATATTGCCCATATTTTACTCTACTACCGCCTTAATATAGATATTAGACAACCTGTGTCCAGTTGGGTCATCATTTCAGAGATCTTTCCTTAGCTAAACAGAGAAACAGAATGATCATGCAAGCGCAAAAAACAAACGAACAGTGGGAACCAGAGTGATACCTCAGTATAACTGTTGCTAATTGTTGAACAATAAATATAGATGATAGCTATGTGATAGATAGATAGATAGATAGATGGATGGATGGATGGATGGATAGATAGATAAAATAGATAGAGATAGATAGATATCAATTTATTTTTTATTTTTATTTATTTTTCACATTTACCTGCCCATCTCCCTTACATTATATTAAAACTTATTATTAACTTGAGATAAAAGTTAATACAAACTGATATAAAGTAAGGAAGAAAAAAGAAAAAGGAATAAACAAAAAGAAAATGAAAAAAAAGAATAATAGGTAAGAAAAAAAAATTATAATGAAGTGGCTTTCAATAATCTCCACAGTAGTTATAGGTACAAATATATTTTAATCTCAAATTACATCATATTACACTACTTTCTATAATCTGTTCTTCTAGTCAGCAAAACCACAAATCAAAAGTTCTTTTTTTAAACACATGAGACTTCTTGTCCCCAATAAATGCAGATAATGTCTTTCCTCTAACCAAAGAAGTCAATTTATAAATTTTAGCAAGATCTGTCAACTTCATCAATCATTCCTCCATTGTGGTTGGTGTTGAATCTTTCCATCTTTGTGTGTATAGTAATCTCACCAAACTAATCATATATTGAAAAACAAAACTTCCATGGCTTTTTTCTGTTTATCAATTAAGCCTAAAAAGAAAAGTTCTGGCTTCAATTGAATATTAATTTTTAAAATCCCCAGTATCAAAATCTGTATTTGAATGGTTGTAACTTGAGGACTCATTTGCAACACATTCTGATTCATAATAAATGTTTTCAATACAATTGTTCAATTTTACATACTGTACAACTAGATATGAGTTTCAGTTATGTCACTGATCCTGTCACAAGTTTTCTGGAGATCTCCTTTTCTAGGGTCTTGTTATTACAGCTTTTTTCTTGCAGTTAATTTTCCTAGAAGGATTAGAAATTGCTCTTTGGCATGCCACAACATAAAAACATATTATTAAAGCTTGACTCTTTGGGTAAGATAACATTTTACAAAAATGAGGCATCTGCAGTTTTGTAAAATGTTATCTTACATATTTCAGTAGTAAAGATTTACTTACATCCATCGGCTGTGGGTTATGCCTGGATCCTTCCCTGAAGTATCCCCAAATTCTGCCATGAGAATTCAGCAACAGAATAGCTGATATCCAGCTGAGCTGCTTTATACATGTTTTATAAAAGGTCAATGTGCATGAACTAAGTGTCAACACATCTGTTTTGGTTCTTCGGTCTCTACCAAACACACGTACACAAAGGTCATTTTTTTGCATCTGGCCTCTGGTAGCCCTTAAAGGCCAAAGCATTTTTAAAAATAATAATAATAATGTGTACCTGTCAAGCAGAGAGAAAAGGTGTGCACTTTTACACAGAAGTGGTATCAGCCTAAGATTCTAGAGCCATGCACATTATATGACCGCCAAGCTGGAAAAATACAGAATCTTGCACATTTAAGCTAATGTGTATATAGTATTGTAAAGACATTTTGGATTAATAATTTCTTACATTTTAATATTTATTTCTAGTTGTCTTTTTGACTAGAAGCCATAGATGATCTGTTAATAGCTATAATGTACGGAAATATTTTATATTTAAAGGGCAGGTCGATTTACTCAGTATTCCTACAAGTAAAGACATAGCTCACGCATACTGACCAAATCCTATGTTAACTGATCATCTTGCTCAAGAAGATAACTGGTTTGCAAGTTCAGGCAAGTGTAATGCTCATTCTTTTTTCTGCACTTTTTTTCCTGCTATTCTCATAGAGAACATTCTCCTTCTCCATTTCATCAGTATGAAATAGAAGAAGAATTAAGATAGAAGCCAAAGATAAGGTAACAACAGCAATCTGTTTAATCACAATGCATCTTAAGAAAAGAAAATTGGGATCTTCAGTTGCCTTTCACTAAACACACTGAGTAAAGTTATTGATTGTCCTCTTGTTCTATGCTGAGATGCAATATATTTCAATTTAAGTTGTAATAAATATTTCCAAATTGCACCTGTTCATATAACTCAACCTATATACCTTGTTTACACACAGGTGCTTTTTTGTCCTCTTTTATTGTAATAGATTTTGCTTTTAGGGTGATGCAGACATGGACTATCTACCTGTCTAATCTATAAGACTGGCAAGTAAATTTTGGATTAAATTGGGTACCTATATGGATATGTGCAAGACAAAAACATTGTTTAGAAGATGAAACAAGAACCTGAAAATTAATAAAAACCCAGGATGATCCTTGCTGCAGTAAAGTAAGAAGCAGCTGAGCAAAGATAAACTGAGCTGAAAATAAGATAGATTAGAGCTTCCCTGGGTCTTGGGGAGCAGGTGGATCCCGTTCTAGACAAAGCACTGATTTAAGTGACACATCACTTCTGCTTTCCAAAGATGGTTTTGTGGAACCAAAAAAGAATTCTTGGGGGTGGGGAGTGGTGTTGAGGTTAGTGCTTAGTTTCATAGTATACTTGCTCTGATTTTTTTTAATGCTCAATGGAATCCAACATAAAATAAGATGGAGCATGGGGTAATTGAATGCCAGGATGTCATGAAACCTATGTGAATTCCTCAAGTACCAAGTTGCAGATTCAGATTCTAAACAGGCTCCTCCACAAAGCATTGTTGGGTTCTCTGGCCAGATATGTCCCTTCCTTTTCCATGTTTTAGAACAAATCATAGCCTCATCTCCTTCTTAAAAGAACCTCATAATGAAATTTCATACAAGCAGATGAGGGGGAAAAAACTACCTTTCCCATTTGCTCCCCAATAATGCAATAGTACTTGGAGGTAATATTTGTAGGTTATGACTTCTGAATATGTTTTGGACTGTGAGTAGTTTGAGCTATAATAAGAGGGACTCAAGATTCGTTTTTTAAGCAAAACGGATTGTCTTCTGAAAGACAATCCCCCTTTCATAGGAATAATTATTATTGTACACACTAAAATCCAAATGTATATTTTCTCTGCTTCTTTTATTTACAACTTAAAGTGCTTTCCCCAGTAAATCAACAAATATGAGTATTCATGTCACCAAGTACTGATGATTAAAAATAATTACTTTAATGGTAGCTGGCCTGGTGCCAAACATGATTAGGAGCTGCATTTCAAGCACGATAGTAGATAATTTACATTTCCTTTCAACTAATTCCGAACTACTCTTAATGGATTCTATTTTGGTTTTTATGAATTAATAGAAATTTAGGGCCCGGTCTTCTATATTTCAGTCACAATTTGTTCATAGTCATAGAATTGTCCTCAAAAAAAAAAAAAAGAGTGCACCACAACAACTCTCCCTCTCTCAGAAACCAAATTCCTTACTTGTATTCTTATGAAAGGCAAATTGGGCAGAACATCTTTCTTTCTTGACACTTGTTAAGTCACTAAGGAAAAAGTAAGCAGACATCCTGTATGTTGCATTTGTTTAACAGAATCTAATAAGATAAACAGGAGTCTTGCCTGGAATTTGTTTTCCAACATTCAGATTGATCAATACACAGGTTCTGGTGCCAGAAAGGATGTTTCCTATGTCAGGTTTGCTCCAGGGCTGGCCTCAGGTTTAAAAGCATCTTGAGCTAGGAATCTTCTTATAACAAGTCTCCCAGGGCTACCCCCTCTAGAGATCTAGCATTATTATCCAGGGTCTAGATATGCATTGTGGGCAGACAGTATGAACTTTGGAACAGCCACCTGACTCAACGTTTCTATTATCAGTTCTAAGCCAAGGGCAGTTATTATCCTTACATTTAGAGATCATAAAGAGAAGGCCCAGGGAGGAAGAACAAGACGGGGACTGTTGACATCTTTCTGATTCACAGCAACAAAGTGAAATTAGATGCTTTAACCATAATGGCAAAAGTGTGGGAAGCTGGCCGCTATTGTGGTGAACACTCCATTTCATCACCACGCTGAGTTAATGCTGAAGCCAAGCATGACTCTCATTTTTCTTTCCATCTCAGTATGTCTATCTAGATACACTGGAATGTCTTCACATTCTTAATTTGATGTCTTAATACATCTCTTATTGTTGCAGCTCCTATTATACCCTTTATGAATTGCTTCAAGTGAATGTGGTGTTTATTGTAATATTATTAATACATTTATTTAAATGTATCTTAGAAGATGATAGCTAGCTAGATAGCTAGCTAGATAGCTAGATAGATAGATAGATAGCTAGATAGATAGATAGATAGATAGATGATAAGATAATGTTGTACTTTTTTGATTTCTTATCATATCATGGCTGGTTAATAAAACATAGTATCCTCTCTGGAAGTTGCAGTGGAAGAAAAATTTGAGGATGGTCATATATTTTCTTAAGATTCTGAAATCTCCCAGTTTCAGAGGCTGGCCTGGGCACAGGATTGCACTTTGCCAAAAGCAGAGAGGTGGGAATTTAACAAACCTTACACATCATGGCCTTGTACTGGGTTAAGAAAAAAAAAATCTGGATGATTTGCAGTATAGGAAAAATCAGCAAATGATCAAAAGCTTCTCTTGCTACAGTTCTCGGGGGGAGAGGAAGGGAATGAGGGAGAGAGAGGGGGAGAGGGGGGGAGAGAGGGAGAGAGGGAGAGAGAGAGAGAGATTTTAATATTACAGAAGTTCCTTACCCCAGTTTATAGCCCACAAATGGCTGGTATTTAAAAAAGAATGCTATAATAGCTAATTATATTTTGCTTCTCAATAAGGTAGTCACCAGCAAGTGAGGAAGGAAGAATGAGGTTTCTCTCAAATAATTTAATCCCTGGGCCATTTTAGATGCACTGAAAATTTCATAACATAGGAAAATACAGTATGTATTTCCTTTGTAATCTTCCTTCTGAGAGTGGGAAATTCTCTTGAATGCAGGGTTGATGTCCTTTAGGTAAATACAATAATCTCCTATAAGCAAGAGCTGATTAACATGAGCCAGTCCTGAGCCGGTGACCTGGGGTGTCTAAGGAACTGGTTTCTATGTACTCACGACTGATGTGACAAGCAGTTTGCCTAGAGCTTTTGAAGTCTTCATCTTGATTGATAAGGTTTGCGTTCATCTTAACGGGTTGATTGAATATAGTCATCTAGTAAGGCGAGTGAACAATGAACTCACACAGTTTCTATGCCAAATGGTTCCACATGAAGTGGCTTTCTTGCTTTCAATTTTCTCCTCTTTTTATTAAAAAAATCTGGAGAAATCTAAGTTGAAACATGATTTGTCTATCCAAGATAACTAGGGTCACAATCCAGAAAGAAAATGAAAATCACTGCTACTTTTTCTCTTTTGTCCACTACTAGTGCTACAAATCTCCTACCCCCCAAAAAATTTGTCCTGCAGCCAATAAATCTGCACATGCAGATTCTGTGAATTTATATTAATCAAGAGCTCAATTACATGAATATTAATCAACAACACAATCACACGAATATTGCACAGATATATTATATAGAATACATTCATAGATATCCACATATTGTAAATGTCTGAAACTAACTAGTGTGTGTATGTGGGGGGGGGGTATGTTTTGGTGTGCAAAACAGGAACAAGAGATGAAGTTATTTTATGCATGAATGACGTTAAGACTTCCTAGTTACATCAGCTATTCCACTGTAATCTTAGCTAAGAGCTAAATCAGAGGAAAAAACCATTGTTTTCTGGTGCTAGCATCTTGTAGGTTTGTTTGGAAAGTGCACTGATTTTTTTTTGTAGTCTTGGCTGCTACACTCCTCACTTACACATTGCCTTCCTCTAAACACGAGTTTATCACTTCTTAAAATGTGATACCTGAAATAGGATACAATATTTTAAATGTGCCCTTATGTTGGTTTTTGTTCGTCAGATAGACATGAGGGACACATTAGTAAATATTTACCAGTTTAGGTTACTATGGGATATGTGAAATAATATAATGGTTTGGGGAAATGACCAGGAAATAAGTTTTCTTTATAAATACGTACTATGATATTCTTGACAGCCAGCCTGCTAAAATCTACAGTTCTAATTGCTTCCAACTCAATCGAACGTTGGAAATAAATTATGCAAAATAAGTTTTGGGAAAATGTCTATCTGCTTTACTGTCCATCAGCAGGATGATTGTCCAAAAAATTAAGAAACGGGGGGCCAAATTGGATGTTAGGAGGGGTGGAGCCAGCAAAAGAAAGATTAAATTTGGAAATCATCTGGATCCTGATGGAAATTTGGAGAAAAGTATTGCAGGAAAAGATCCCCAAATGCAACCCTCTGGGAGAGGTGGTTGCACAGCAGCTCAGAATATTGTTGACTTTTGCACTCTTCCTTCCCAATCACACAACCCAGAGCAGAGTTGCTGTTAAGGGGCTGGGAAGAATTCTAGAAGCTGTGTTCTGCTTGCATTCCCCAACCTGTTATTTCTTCTAAGTGTTTGCTTATAAAGTGGCAGCTTCCTTGAGCTGTTCCCATCAATATGACTCTGATTGCGAAAAACACTGAAAAGGGGCACTTGAAACTCCATGTTCGGTTAGTGATTTATTTGTGTTAATTTTCCACTTCAAAAAGGAACAATGACTAGCTACTGTAGTAAGAGTTTTGTGTGATTTCCTGTACCGTTCATTTTGTGATCTGCTGAATAGAGATCAGTAAGCCTTCAAAGCGCTTCAAGAATTCCAACAAATACTCTATTATAGGTTTGCCTGTAGACACGTACATTCAATAGAGAACATTAATACTGCGTTGGAAGCCATTGTAGATAGTCTCCATGACTTTGTTGAAAAGAACATTGGTGATTTTACAGTTACTTTGTATTTTTAATTCAGAAGGCAATATGTTGCGTGATACAGCGGCAGGACAAACAGGACGCGGGGAGGAGGAAAGAATACCAATTCCCATAAACCTCCAGCAGAAAAGCTGTTTCAAACAAAACAAGAACCAAATTATTTAATGTAATATTGTGGCTATTAATTTAAACCATGGAAAAGTAATAATAGTAATGATAATGGACATGGCAGTAGCTGAGCACCAGAAGAAAAATAACTGGAGAAAGTTGCAAAATACAAAAACCTGCAAATAGAGGTAGAATGACTATGGCAAAAGAAAGTAAAGGCAGCACCAATAATAACAAGCACCTTGGTGTGTGATCCCAAAACATCTGGAGCATTACTTGAACACCATTGGCAATGACAAAATCCCCATCAGTCAGTTGCAAAAGGCAACTTTACTTGGAACAGCTTACTTACTCTAATGATACTTTAACACCATCAAGCAATACCATCTGCCTATCCCAGATGTTTGAGAAGGACTCAATAGGTGGATAAAAGTGCCAAATCCAGGCTAAACATCTGGTTGACTGTGCAACTAATCATAATAATTCTATCCTTTCATTCAAAATCAAACCATAACATTAACATTTTCACAGTTAGATTTTTTTAAAACAACATTGAGAGTTCCAGTTGTTAACATGTAAATGGACAAAATAGAGAAAGGTTAGAACAGAATACTACAACTACAGCATGAGTCTGAGGTTGAAAAAATACATATTGGAGAGGAAGGTTAATTTCAAATTATTCTGAATGTTCAAATGCTTTTTGTTTGTTTTTCATCTACTCATAGGACTGGTCTTTACATAACAACAGGTATAATTATATAAGATAAACAAGAGGCATATTTGAAGACCTTGGGGTATGGGACACTCATAATGCCAAGCATGGTAGAATTCTTGCAGCAAGGGACAATATGATACCTCCTTTTGTCATACACTGGATAGACTCTTTGGTATTCAAGTCAGCCATTTGCTTCCATCAACTCTTCTCTGTATCAGAACCACCCTCATTTGGTTAGTGCTAATTCTAACCAAATGAGTTCTCACTGGTTGAAGGTTGACTCAGCTTTCCATCCTTCCTAGGTCAGTAAAATAAGGACCCAGATTGTTGGGGCAACATGCTGACTCTGTAAACTGCTTAGAGAGGGCTGTAAAGCACTGTGAGGCGGTATATAGGTCTAAGTACTATTGCTATTGCTAGCACTTGCCATCCTTGCATTCCTCTCTCGCCTTTTGGGTAGAAAACACATCTTGAGACTTCTTCCCACTGCCACCTGAGTGTCTCCAGTGTAGTATATATTATAAGTGTTGTATGGCATCTCAGATACCAAACTTCAAGAATCTCCACCAGGGATAACCTTCATATCCTTACTTTCTTTGTCTGGAAAGTTAGTATACAAGGCAAAGACAGTCAGATGACTTGTTTTTAGTTTTTTCCTTGCTGTGCCCTGTGGTTGAACAATAAGGACGCTACCCGCCTCCTTAAACTTGTTTTGCTTTTGCTCCAATTTAACTGGGCTGTGGGGCTGAAGGAGTCCTTAGTTGCCATGCTGAGTGCTATAGAGCACAGGTTTCCCTTTGTTTTTCAGGCCAAGGACCCCTGTTAGCGTGTTTTTTTTAAAGTCCTGTAATCCTTGATCAAAAGCAAATGTTCAGTGCCAGAAATCCACCGTTTCCTTGGAACTCTAGAGTTATACAAAACACAGTTTGAAAAATCCTACTATAATATTCCTTCCTTCCTTCCTTCCTTCCTTCCTTCCTTCCTTCCTTCCTTCCTTCCTTCCTTCTTTCTTTCTTTCTTTCTTTCTTTCTTTCTTTCTTTCTTTCTTTCAATTTGTGTAGTCACCCATCTCCCTTGTGTGACTGAGTGGATGACAAGTTAAAACAGATATATATATATATATATATATATATATATATATATATATATATATATCTGTTTTACACACACACACACACACACACACACACAAAACCAATATAGGTGCCTGATGTACAACATGCCAAATAGAATAGTCATTACACTGAAACCAACAGCTGTAGGTTTGGCTTCAGCCGCTAGGGTTTTAATGTAACATGCAAAAATTTAAGAATGGGATTCTCTAAATTCACAGACTGCATATCTCTGGAACATCCTGACCCAGCTACTATATGTCTAGATATTCAGAAAGTGCATAAGCCTATGCCAACTGGGAGGAGGAAAAAAAACATCATATTTCTTAGACTATGTAATGGATCTCACTCTGCATGCAATATTAGCAATATGCATAATTCTATTTCTTCTTCATCTTTCTCTATATGACACAATTAATTCAATCTTTTATTTCTCATATTCTCTGTTCCTAGTAGGAGGGCTGAATCATATTTCAAGGAAAAAGAATGCTTAATTAAAACCATTGTTCTGTGATGTTTCCTCCTGCTAGACAAACTAAAAACTGTGGCCTGTCTGAAAGGTTTTATAGGCATCTTGACATTGGCAAGCTGTATGTGATCTTCATTATTTTAGAAACTAAGAAGTTTGGTGCTGAATGTGTGTGTGTGTGTGTGCGTGTGCGGGCAGTAAGAAAAGTTAAGAGAGAGCTTCCACTATTCTCCTGGAAGGCACAAAGAATTTTGCCTCTAACAGCTGGAATGTATATTTCCAAAAATGGAGAAATAATAATAATAATAAAACCACAGCTTGCTTCTTCTTCCCATGAAATATTGGAAAAGCCTTTATTGTAAAATAACATTATTCAATTCCTGGTAAGACATAATCTGCATATTTGGTGGTTCTTCCTTGTTCCTTGCAAGATTTTGACTCCAAAGTCACACATTTCCCCCCTTCTTTCTTCTTTTTAACTGTATCCAAATTGTTTTTGAAAAACTTGAAGCTTGCAACCATTTTACGTAACTCCAATTTGTCTAATGTTTGTAGATTCTGGACTTCTTTTCTTTTGGCCAGCAGTGAATTGTGATGTTGTAGACTTTCTCCACACACACACACACCCCACAACCCCCCACCGCCAAAAAAAGGTGGGGGAATGAAGATTTCTTCTTCCTTGTCAGGACAATAGAATGCATAATGAAGTATATCACGGTTGTGTTCAGAAGTTATTGCAAAAATTTCTTAACAACAGCAACATGAATCAAAGTGGTGATGGGATCTTTTTTTTTTTTAATTACATTTATATGCCGCCCTTCTCCGAAGACTCAGGGCGGCTTACAATTTTTGGGGCACAACCCAATGCGCTCAGCAATAGCCTTCATTCCATTGTATATGCCTGCTTATTACTAAGCGGCATTTTTACAAGGTCAGCTAATTGCCCCCAACAATCTTGGGTCCTCAATTTACCTACCCCGAGAGGATGGAAGGCTGAGTCAACCTTGAGCCTGGTGGGATTCGAGCCTACAGTAATTGCAGGCAGCTGGATCTTAAGAGCAGGCATTTAACAGCCTGAGCCACCAAAGCTCATTTTCACATGGATCTTCACATGTTCTCCCTTGCTTCTTGGCCATTGGCATGAATTAAGTTCAACAAATCTGGAGGATTAGAAAGTCCCTATCCCATACTGTATGGAGAAACCCATTGAAAGAATCATGCCTCCAAATTCCAGGGACTCTTAAATGTAACAGAATACTGGATGGCAAGGCATTGTGAATGCAAGACTTTAAGCATGGCACTTGGCAACACTTGACCCTAAGAATTAATTGAGGCTTCATTCCTGTGTGCAAGATACAGCACATGTAAGTGACATAAGCTGAATATGGGTTGGGTTGCTGAATTTTGGAGCCCTCGTTTGATCGATAATTTATTTTGAATGTAACCAACTCAGGTTGGAAGAAAAGCCAAACAAAAGAACTCCTGGGGATCTCCCTTTATTTCAAACATTTGAAGCCTCGGAGACGCAGGCTTCCAGTTGTGTTTGCAAGAAGTCATTGAAAATTGGCAACCCCAGTTGGTGACCCAACACAACAGGACTACAAGTCTTGGCAGATAGTGAATACTGCCAGCCACCTGGACAATGCTTTTGCTTTTTTTAGATTTTAGACAGCCTTTTTTTTCTTTTTCTTTTTCTCTTTTCCTTTTTTTTTTACTCTTTCTCTCTCCTTTCGTTGCTAGTGTTTGCTGCTGTTGCTGGAAATATTTTCAAAGTGGAACACAATGTTTTGAGTTGCCCAGCCAGAACTTAACTGTCCTTTTTCAGTGTTGCTAAACTTCCTGTTTTCAGCAAAAAAAAAAAGAGAGCACAATTTATTATCATGGTGGTTCTTTAGAATTCAAAAGATTTTTCAGGCACAACCATCACCGCCCCTCCCAACTTGGCTTTTCACATCTTTTCAAAGAATGAACTTGCTGGCTTCCTCTTAATTATTCTTCCTGTCTAATAGCACCAAAATAAATTTAACCTTTGCAGTTGCTAGTAAGATGCAGAAAGTGTTTTAATTATTTACCCATTTGTCAACCCAAACTTAAAAGAACAGGGGATTATTTTTCATGTGCTGGAGGACAGTGGTATGCTAGCCTCCTTTAATTTCTCAGGTGCTTTGGCAGTGCGTGCAGTTGTGGTTCTTTCGAAGCCACTTCCAAACAAGCCACAGATTCAAACCTTCCTGGTCAGCTCTGTAATGAGTTCATCAATCAACAGCAGATTCAAGACACAATCTGGCGATAGGCATCTTGGCGTGCACACACACACACACACACAACGCTTCGTCTAATATGAGGAGAATTCATTGAAAGTCTCTGCAGAAAAGCAGAATTTAAAAGCAGTTTGGCAACATGCACCTGCTCCTTCCAATCTCTTTGACTGAAATGAGGGCTACATATCTGGGAACGAGAGTGCAAGTGGCTGGCAAGAAATATCTTTGTCCTTCAAATATGTCAGAAAACATTCAGGAATGCAGAGGCTGAGAGGCCCGCCAGTGAGCTAATTGCAGCACCTGTCCCCACTGTCTTCTCATGGCAACCTATCAGATCTGGTCTGCAAAAATCCAGAGGGCTGCTAGATGGCAGAAAGTGATGCAGGAAACTCAGTCTCTGTGCTGCCATCTAGGGGGCATCCATATCTTTGTACGGATCTATATCTGATAGCCCTAGTGCTATGTGAGGTTTGCTCCACTCTTTTATGTCTGTTGAAGACAATGGTATAGAAAAAGGGACAAAGTGAAAAATGCAAAACACTGAAATAATCCATGTTTTACTGCTAGATTTTACTATCTTGAATGGGCAGTATCAGTTCTATCAGGCATTTCAAATTGTAGGATTCTATCCACTGTTCTGCCTTGCCATCACCATTGCCCTTTTGTGGACATTCAAAAGAATCTTCCTAGAAAGGAAGATGCAGTGATAATAATTTGCACAATATGCCCATCCATTTTTTCTTGTATGTATGCAACTGGCTGTTGAGTTTGTTTGACAGTTCACATAGTTTATTAGGAAAATAATCCTAGTTTCTAGAACAGGAAACTGCACTGAATGATGCTTTCAATCTTCAGTGTTATCTGCACTGACCGGCAGCAGCTTTGAGGGATTTCAGATGGGAGAGTTTCTGAGGTCAAGGTAGATAAAAGGGGCTAAGGACTGATCTTGGGACTTCAGCATGCCTAGCAGGTGCTCCAATCCTGAGCATAGGCCTTCTTTTCATCTTGGAAGCCCCAAGGACCATTCAATAGAAATCAGCAACAGAGTAAGTAGGATTTTTCTTTCCAATGGTGATAAAGACAAAATAACATAACTGGTCAGGTTTTGGTGATCCTTTACTTTCAGAAAGTGGGCTAACCACATTTTTCATTGGCTAACATACCTTTTGCATTATTTGAATTTTGTAATGCACTTGTAGCTGTATTCCCCCCCCCCCCGGAACAACATATTTTACATCTGAATATTTATTTTACTTATACTGATAGCATCAGATAAGAATTCTACCGTTCAGTGGTAAAACTGCAATTCCAGTAATTTTAGTGATCCAGCAGATTCCTATTAACTTTGTAGTGGTAATAGTACTTAGACTTATATACTGCTTAATAGTGCTTTACATCCCTCTCTAAGTGGTTTGTAATCTGGGTCCTCATTTTACCAACTTCTGAAGGATGAAAAGCTGAGTCAACCTTGAGAGGGTCAGGATCGAACTGCTGGCAGTGGGAATGCAGAATCAGTCTGCAATTCTGCATCCTAACCATTGTGCCACCAAGGCTCTTAGAAAGTCTTGCCCATGAGAACTTGGTATGTTTGGTATGCTATGTTGATTTTGGAAGCCCAATATTCTCTAAATATATTTTGGTTTTTGGTTTTTTTTAAAATAAATTTTATTAAGCTTTCAAATTTTAAAAACATAAAATAAAACTTTATACGTTGTTATCAACATCAAGACATCTTTTGCATCTCCTTAGATTTTTCAGTACATGTATTTACTTATTCCTTTACCATTACATCTTACTCTTGCTATAAATCAGTATCTTTTATCCTTACACATCAATCTTCTCTATGGTATATTTACATATTTACATATTCTCTCATTCTTTTCCTGATTGCCATTTTATTTTCTTTTTATTTCTAAACCACTCATACCAGGCATCCCAGGCCCTGTAGTAAATTGAATCTTCTCTGTCTTTTATTTTCATCTTTAGCCTGTCCATCTCTATACAATAGAAACAGAAAAAGAGGAAAGAGAGCAGGAAGAAGTGGAAAGAGAAGGCGTAAGAACGATACACCAAACAAGAGCAAACAAGCTTCAACAAGTAACAACTGCAGAGTAAGATGGCAGAAGAAATCAAATTGATTTCCATTAACATCATTGGTTTAAATTCACAAATCAACAGAAAAAAATGATAACTAAACTACAGAAATTGAACTTAGACATTATATGCCTTCAAAAAACACATATCCAGGGACTTCCTGTTTTGAGCCTCTTCGTGAATGGACCAAAATCTGTGACTGTGTGCAGTTCTGATCCATGCTCACTGCTGAAGACCCCGAGCGGCTGGCTTTGGGGTTGAAACCACCCCGTAGAGGTGGTGAAGGCTGGGGAGCTGCCAGCAGGGTTGAGGAGAGCCGCATCTCTTCTCCCCAGCTGTTTTTTTTTCCCTTTCCCAAAGGCGGCAGAAGCGGCTGGTCAGAAATGGCCACCTCAAAGAAGAACTCGAAGGGAAAAGAATGTGCAGGAGGAAGCTTGAAGGAGAAAGTGTGATATACCGGGCTTGCAATTGAAAACAACTATTAAAGTTTCCCGGAATTTAAACAGCTAAAAACAATGCTATCTCTAAAAGACTTTTACAGCTGCGAATGAAAGAGTTAAGAGGGAAAATTGGTCTCTTTTTTCCCTCAAATACTGATCGCTTCAACTGGCTTGGAATATCAAGAAAGGATTTACAAGAATTGGACATTGATTCACTTGGATATTAATAGGCTGCTTTCAGCTGAAAATAAAGTACCATGTGATAAAGACTTTTGAATAACTTTAAAGAATTCTTTTAAAAGAGTCAAAGATAGAAAACAGGGGGAGAGCTTAAATAGGGTGGAGTCTGGAAACAAAGGATACCACCTGGAGTTAAATTGTATTGAGAGTGGATTCACAACAAGCGTGAAAAAGTACATAGTAAAGGAAGCTCCGTGCAAGCCAAGCCCGGAAAACTGAAAGTGAAAAAGAAAATAAGCGGCTGTGGATTATCGGAGAACTCCTGGCTAGAGGATCTTAGCAAAGGATTAAAGTCATCTGGGGTTGCTTTAAAAGGGAAAAATCTCTTTCAGAATGTCATCACTTTTGAAGAACTAAAAACACTATTTAAAGACATTAAAGAAGAGGTAAAATGATAGAAATGGAGATCCTGAAATATAGAAAATTACAGGAAGCATCAGATGAACAAGAAGGGCGGGACAAAGAAGAAGAAGCCATCTTCAATGATCAAATGACTCTAAAATGGGTTAAGAAAAAGGGGAAGAAAAAGGGAAAGAGGAAAGAGAGTTAAAATCTAAGATTGGAGGCAAAATAAAAAATGACAAGAAGAGAAAGTGGTAAAAATTGAACCAAGATGAGCAACAGCAAGAAAATACATAAAAATTAAAATCAACAGTTAGACAATGGTTAATTTAAGTTACTGAGAGGATTCTGCAAGGGTACATGAGATAAATATGGTTAAGTTAGAAAGAAGTTAGTATAGTTTTTCTTTTCTGTTAATAAGTAAAAGAGGTAAAGAAGGAAAGAGAATAAAGCCTCTAACAATTTAAAGAGAAAGTATGGAAATTAAGAAGTATGGAACGTTTTAATACTGTTTTTCTTCTTGATGATGAAATATAGTGATATGGATATTAAATGGTAATAAAATGGAAATATCTTAAATAGAAATGAATGAAGGAGATAAATATTAACAATGGCTGAATTGAACTTCAAAAGAAATAATTACTTTAATTATTATTGTTATATGTATGCATAATTTTCTTTTTCTTTTTCTCTTGTAAAGAATCTAATGGATATTTGTAGGAATGTACCAAGCAGAATCTGATTAATAATGGCTAGATGATATAAAATAGAGGGTAACAGAGATAATAATGGTAAAGGTGAAATATAAAAGTTAAACAATAAGTGGTTAGAAGAGATAGAGGTCTTATCCTTTAGGGTAGTAATTACAGGGTAAAATATGTTTTATAAGATAATATAAAATTCTAAACAAGATAGACAAAAGTGTAATAATATTGATTGGCAAGATATTGAAAATTGGAAAAAGAAATGTAATTAATGAAATGATGGAATGATGAAATAACTGAAGCAAGTGGAATTTGCTATGATAAATGGAATAGAATATACAAAATGAGTGTATAATTGAAATTATAGTCGCATGGAGAAGGGAGGGTCCGGTAACACACTGTTCTTTTGTTTTTTATATTTGTCTGTATGCATTTGTTTGCCGGGAATGGTTCTGGGATGATAATACGAAGTGTTATAAGATAAATTAATCTAAAAATATGGAATATTTTGTATGTGAGAATATATAAAAATAATTAATAGATGAGAATGGAAAAGATATACAAGGAGCTTTAACCTACCGGCATACCATATGTTTTTTCTGTGTATGTTTGTCTAAAATAATAAAACCTTTTTCAAAAAAAAAAACACACATCCAGAAACATCAAAGTAAACTGTTAGAAGCAATAAAATTAGGAGATTTATATGTATCTCTAGCCCAACAAAAAAGAGGGGGATAGCAATATATATTAGAAACATTTACAAGCAAAACAGGTATATTCAGATGAGGAGGGTAGGATTCTGATGTTAGAAGTTTGTATAAACTATAAGAAAATGTTATTGACAGTGATATATGCGCCGAATGAGAAACAAGAAAAAAAATTTATACTAAACTATATAGAAAATTAGTAGAACAGGAATATGAGAACATACGCCTGCTAGGTGATTTCAATGCAATAGCAAGTTTAGGGAAAGATTATAATAATGAAAATCCAGGGGAAAAAGGAAAAGGAAAATATTACCAAAAGTATTTTATCAAATGGCAGAAGAATTAGGATTAAAAGATATATGGAGAGAAAGAAATCCGGACAAAAAACAATATACCCACTATTCAGCACCACACACATCATGGTCAAGTTTGGATATGTTATGGACAAATGTGGAAATTGAACGTAACATAAAAGAAATAGAAATTGAAACAAACACATGGGCTGACCATAATCCTATTAAAATAATTTGGAAAGGATTGAAAAAGAACAGAAGATGGATGCTAAATAAGGAGATCCTAAAAGAAAAAGCATGTATCAAGATGATGGAAAAAGAATTGGAGTTCTTTCTGAAAGAAAATAAAAAACAACAAACATCAATTCCAAACCTATGGGACACGACTAAAGGGGGCTTAGCAATTTCATATAATACACGTAGATACAAGGAAAAAAAAGGAGAACAATGTAAACTACTAGATACCCTTAAGGAGTTAGAAAAAACATTAGAAAAAACACCACATAATAAGACAGCAAATATGGAAAGGATAATGATTAGACACAAATTGAATATGTTAGCACAAGAGGAATGGTTACAGGACATGAAAATGATAAAACAGAATTATTTTGAATACGCGAACAAGCCGGGAAGGTGGCTAGCCTACAGACTTAAGAAAGAAAAGGAAAAAAGATCAATCCAACAATTGAAGGATGCTGATGGTACGTTACAACATCAAACTGAAAAGAAAAAACATATAGTTAAAAGTTTGCTTGAGGAATAATATAGTAGGGAAGATGTACCAGAGGAAAATATCCAACATTATTTAGAAAGGAAAGGGTTACCCACTATCCCAGAAGAGAATAAAGAAGAGATAAACAGGGAAATAACACTAAAAGAACTCCAAGATGCAATCCTGAAACAGAAAAACAATAAGACACAGGGACCGGATGGTCTCCCAGGGGAACTGTATAAAATGCTCCAAGAAAAATTAGAAATGCAATTGTTAGAACTCTACAATGAGGTACTGACAACAGTGAAGTCACCCAAGTCATGGGGGGAGACATACTTAACATTGATCCCAAAAGAAGATTCAGACCATCAATTAATTCAAAATTATAGGCCCATATCCCTTTTAAATGTTGACTATAAAATATTTATGTCCATAATGGCAGAAAGATTGAAAAAAAATCCTTAATCAGATCATTCATAGAGACCAAAACGGATTCTTACTGAATAGACAAATCAAAAATAATACCAGAATGGTAATGAATATAATAGAATACTATGAAGCAAACCCAGGAAAACAGTTGGCAATGGTCTTCCTCGATGCGCAAAAGGCATTTGACAATGTTAATTGGCAGTTCATAATACAACAATTAAAAAGCATGTAATTTGGCAATAAATTTATCAAACTGATTTTGACAATTTATACAACATGATGGCCAGTGTAATACTGAATGGTTACAGAATGGAAACATTTAAGATCAACAAGGGAGTAAGACAGGGATTCCCACTGTCAGCCCTCCTCTTCATCCTTACCTTAGAAAACTTATTGGAAAACATTAGGAAAAATGAAGAAATCAAAGGGACCCTAATTAAAAAGGAACATTATAAGGTACAGGTATTTGCTGATGATATAGTATTTTTTCTGAAAGATCCAAAGGATACAGGAGTAAAATTAATAAAGGAAATAGAGGAATTCGGCAAGGTGGCAGGCCTTAAGATAAATAAAAACAAAACAAAATTATTGACTAAAACTTTAAAAGATAAGCAACAAAAAGAATTAGAAGGAAAATTGGGAATGCAAAGTGTGAAAAAGGTAAAATATTTAGGCATTTGGTTAACAGCAAGATGCTCTTCAATCAAAAAAGATAATTGTGACAAATTAATAATACAAATTAAAAAAGAATTAGAAATGTGGGGAAAATTACAGCTATCATTACTGGGGGAAATCGCGGCAATCAAAATGTCTACTCTCTAAATACATTTTGATTAATCAGTATTAATCTCAAATCAGTTAATATCTTTTGAACATTTTCAAGAACATAAAGCCATTGATGTGGCAATAACTGGTATTCCAATTCATTGGTTCATATTTGATATATCCCAGTAACATTTACTCTGAAAACATTCTTGAATTTTTGATAAAAATATTTTATGGGTTTAGCTTCTGTCACGAATTCCCCCAAATAAAGAAGCATATGAGGTTCCTTTGAAGAGACCAAACAATCTGCCCCACATTTCACCATTAAAACCTGCTTACACTGAATATACTGCTACTTTTGTGAACTAAGAAACCACATTCAGTCCAAAGTAAAGAAAAAAGTCCTTAAAAATAATCATTACATTGTAATTGATCCAAAGCTTCAATTCCAGCTTCCTCCCAGTATTTCCAACAAAACATTTTACTATTTATTTTTTAAAGTAGAATTTTTCCAAAACAATAAATATTCATGAATCTCATTATCAAAATCCAATCTGTGACCCAATATGGCTCAAATATTGTTTGCTCTCTTTTATTATAACTATCTTTCTAATATTTTTCTCTCATTCTCTCATATTATCCCCAATAATATTTTTAAATACATTTTGATTCTTCTTCTCTATCATTCCACCAAGCCTCCCTTTTCATACTTCTGAATGGAGCACAGTATTGGCATTGGCATAACTCCATGTAAATAATTAATTTGGGCAAGTAACTTCCACAATGTCTCTTCTTATAGCCACTTCAGTTTTATTCTATTGGAACAGTCATCTATATTCTAATTCTTTTACATACAGAATTCATACTTTCATTCTTTCTAATTTCCTTCTCATTTCTTTCACTTCTCCCCCCTTTTCTTCCTCTTTTCCCACACTTGTCACTTTTGTTTTCCTCACTGGTTTCCTCCATGTTACATCATAAGCAATCAAATAAATCAGCTGTACATTTTGTTCTATGGATTTTATGGTTAGGCATATTTATACCATGTATTCAAACCCACTTTTCCTAAGCAGATAGGACACTGCTCACCTGTCTCATACTTTTTTCTTTTTTGCTCTCTGAATAATCCAATCACATTTTATGTAATACCCATTTTATTCCCACTCATTTATTCATACCGTTTAGCATGAATTCACTTCTGGTACTTTCACTATCACCAATCGCTGAAGTATAACATGAATTATCACAACCTGTGGATTCCAACTTCCATTCACATCTATGGCAACTTAGATGATACCCATTTATTGTTTCTGACATGTAGTTTAGCCCATTCATATATAATTAAATTCATATCACTACTTTCCTACATAAATTCATCAAATGTACTGCACAAAAATCAGACCACTTTCGTAGGTACATGTCTGATGCACCCTTTCCCTTTCTCTTTCACAGATACACAACATACTCTTTTTCTTTCTTTCATTTTAGTGTCATGACATTTGTCATTGTAGCATCCTATATAGTTAATTTATGGTAATTAAATAGGGAAATTAAATGTGGAGGTGAACTACTAAGTCAATATGAAAAATGAGATATATACTTACAATCAACAACAGCTACCTGTAGATAACAAATGTAAGCACGTTGTTAGGAAGGAAGGAAGGAAGGAAAGAAGGGAGGAAGGAAGGAAGGAAGGAAGGAAGGAAGGAAGGAAGGAAGGAAGGAAGGAAGGAAGGAATTATTTATTGGCCAAATGTGATTAGACACACAAGGAATTTTTTCTTGGTGCATATGCTCTCAATGTACATAAAAAGAAAAGATAAATTCGTCAAGAATCACAAGGTACAACACTTAATGATAGTCATAGGGTACAAATAAGCAAAGATGTTCTATGCAGCTCCCCATTAATAGCAAAAGAAAATTCCAAAATACCATCTATCAGGTACATAACCCTGAAACTGTAACACCATGCCCACAATTCTATCTAAAATGTTGGACATCAGTAGTGAGTTATGTAGATGGCCTTGAAGAAAATATTCAATATTCAATACATTAAGGGCAGAAGCATTCCTTAAGCCCCGAGAAAGGAAATACCATCAGGAAGAAGTTCAGGCTGGATCCTTCCTGATTCAGTGAGGTATAAGAGGGAGGGAAGGTTAAACACAAACATACAGTTCCTGCAAAATTCTATTACTATAGTCTATTTCAGTAAAGCATAGTTGGAGAATTCCTGTACACGAATGAAGGCAAATTCATTCCTATATAGTCAGTTTTTTGATCGGATCTATCTTGTAGAGCTGACAGCTTCTTACAGAGAAAACCTTTACATTCTTTGCTATTTGACCACAACCTTTAATATTTTTTTTAAAAAACTGATCTATTTCTAAGTGTTACATCAGTGTTGATGTTGGATGATCATATAGACTGTTCTAGTAGTCCTAAAGAAGAAGAATTTTCTGTTCTTTAATGAATCTTCTGCTGAGAATAATCCTAACAGTTAACAATAGTAGCTCTTCAACAATTTTTTAAAAGATTAAAAAGAAAGTCTTGGTCAACCTAGAATCTAAGTACAACTGCACTTTTGTTCCCACGTACCAAAACAAATACATTTTTTCATAATTTATGTGTTTACGTGTAATGTAGATTTCATTCTACATATCACTGTATAGATTTGCTATAGTAAAATTCCCAAAAGTGTTTCTAGTTGGGCCCATAGAAGCTCAAATTACACAATGTTTTTAAAGAAATCCTTTAATGTTATTTACAATACAGTAAAAAAAATAAATTAAATTATCTTGGAACCAGAATTGCATAGTTTCTCATTAGAGCAGTTTTCCAATATATGTGCTACGGTATGGAAATATTAAAATCTCATCTTGTTTTCCAAGCCCTTAGCACTATATATGTGGCTAGATAACAATAACTTCTTTATCCTTTAAGATGTCATTTGGGTTATCAAATGATAGATGATGCAACAATGCACTACTGAACATAATTTTTAAACATTGAATGCATGAAGTTTAAAGAAAAAAAGGTAGTATTAAAAATTATACCAGGTTTAAGGCCAGCAACTCTCTATTTATAAGGCAAATTTTTATATCTTTTAAGTTTTATAATGTGCTATTATGGTATTAGTGCTAAATGTGTAGTGCTAGAAGACATGATCATCATTGATTTCAGCTGTGGTAGTGGGGGAAGCTGCCCCTGGGAAGTAGCCTATAAATTGCAAGGGTCAGCCTGTAACACTACACCAGCAGTAGGTATACTTGAGAAAATAAAAAGGGAAAAAAGTACTTGAAAAAACACAGACACAAATTGCAGTTGCAATGGGAATGGGATGTATGGAAATGGAATGGTATGAAGACTTCCTGCCCTCCAAATATAGTTGGTAGTTCATTCTGAAATTGGGATAATCGAGCAGTGTGGGTAAGTCCTCCAGTTCACCTGGTTTGAGGGATCTCCCTTCCTCATCAGTCCACATTTTAGTATGACAGCAAGAGCAAAAAGGTAGCATTTAATATTTTCCTTATATTTTTTTGGTGTGTAATATCATTCTCTCCATCCAGCACATTTAGCTCAGGAGGAGCTCAATGGAGTTCATTCAATCTGAAGTAGGGAAGGTTGGACATTTCCTTTATCCTCAAGTAAATTTAAAGAACACCCTTAATTTCCCCAATCTATTCTGCAGTTGAACTTTCAGTTGAGTTGGGGCATATACTTACTCACTAAACTGTTACCAGTGAGCAAGAATTCTAATCAAGTAATAATATATTTATTACTAAAAGGAGCGGTTATAAGTCAGGATTGGACAACTCACAGTATAGGAGTGATGTGCGTGCCTTCCCAGATCTATTTCGGCTGTATACCTTCTTCAGACGACTTCACTGAATTTGGTAGCAAAATAGTGGTTTTCAGGGGCATGATATTTTTTCCTTAAAAAAGAATCTAGAATAGCACCTAGCAACAGTGGTGGGATTCAAATAATTTAACAACCAGTTCTCTGCCCTAAGGAATTCTTCCAACAATCAGTTCACCAAACTGCTCAGAAAGTTAACAACCGGTTCTCCCGAAGTGGTACCACTGCCTAGCATCTATTCTAGAGTTTCCCAGTCCCTCATAAAAGACAAAATTTTTGCTTCATTCCCCTCTGGGAATTTCATCACTAATGCTGTTAAACCCTGAGAAGCCCAAGAGAACTTATAAAATAAACCAATACAGTCTTTAACAAAAAAAAAGTTGTCTATTGTCTGGTAAACAAATTCTTAGAGGTACTTGGAATAAATGTACTGAAATCACTAGGGTTATACTTAAGATTAATACAACCCCCACAGATTTGAACTAAATTATTCTTAAATTTAATTCCATTTTAGTTGTGATGAGAATTCTCTAACTCACATGTTTTGATAGTGACAGAGGGGTCCTACAAATAATTGTATTTATTTATTTAAAATATTTCTGTACTGTTTTGAACAGAAGTGTGCCTCCTGGAAGAACTGCAATCGTTCCAACACACATTAACAGCCCAGCACTATAAAATATTTAAACAACAGCAACTCTCCACTAGTAGCAATTCTCACACAGTCTTCAATGGTAGCTCTATCCATAGCATTGTAGCAGACAGCTTGGGAAGAGGTTGGACTAGAAGATGTCCTTCCAACTCTGTCATTCTGATATTCAGCCTGTTCAAAAAGGAGATGAAAGGAGATGCAGAATTTCCAGCTAACTTGTTCAGTGCCCAAAGTTTCAAAATCTGCATACTCCCAAGCAAGTGACACTGACAGACGTCCATGAGGTCAGTACTAATGAGAAATTGATGAGATGTGCAAGCTAGCTTGTTCTGTGGAAGTCTTGTGGGAGAAAGTGAAACTCCTGGACAGATGCAGGCATACTTACAAATGGGGGTTGGGCAGAGAAATGACTGCATGGAAGGAGAAGAATAAGGCTGCAATTCTATGACAAAATTGGCATGTTTGGATCCATCTGTTTGAATAGACTTAAATCAGCAAACTACACAGAATTGGGTGGTAGAATTAAAGCAATTGCATTTATTTCTGTAGGACTCCCTGTATTAGCTCCCCTAATACAGGGAGATTTTTGTTCAATATTAACTCATCAATATTACTTAGATTCGCCACATAAACCTATGCTTGTCTATACAGAAATAATGTATATCCAATGAAGCTAACCATAGTAGAGGCCTATTTAGTATTGTACTGTTATTTGGATTTTCAACCATCAATAGACTTTGAGCAACAATTGCTGTTTGAAATCATAAACCTGGGATTCAGCCAAGTACAAAAACCAGTCATTTCCTTATCCCCCCTCTTCTTTTGCTACATACCAGGACTAGGCAATCTGATGCTTTCCATATGTTTCAGAGTGCAACTCCCACAATCCTTTGTGCTGGTCATAATAGCTGGAGATGAGGAGAATTGAGGTCCAGGTACAAGATTGCTTTCCCCTAACTTAAACCTTCTAACTTCTCAGAACTTTCCTTTTTCAATACATATCAATAGGGTGAGAGGAAAAGATGTTTTATTTATTCATGCAACTTCCTTCATGATACTTTTCTTTAAGTAGCACAGACTGTGTTCACTGGACCATGCTTTAAGGTCAATGTGCATTGAGTTGCAGCCTTAGAAGTTTCAAGATGTCTCCCCCTGCATGTCCAAAGATACTGCTGGGTTTCTTAGATATGCACATTCCAATCCAGTGGATGCTAATGTCTTGGGAAAGGCTTTATAGCAGAGCTGGAGGGGGGGTGGAATCATGCAGCCTCTGCCAATCTGCACAAGCTGGAGATGTTATCTTATACGTATATTTCTTTTTCTTTTTTCACTTAACATGAAGTTTCACTTTGATCTGTGCTTCTCACATCGACAAAGGCCTGGGATTTGCATGTTAGCAACGGGGAGAAGAATTTAGATCTCACATGGTAAAATGTGTTACTGTAAATTTGAGAAAATTTCCAAATGTCTGACACAATTCAAAAATAGGCACTCTCTCAGACCACCAGGTACTCTGTTTTATAGTGCCATATAGTCATTTTCAGGTATAATAATAGACCGGAGAATCTATTATTATTAGTTGTATCAGTAATATTATCATCATTGTTCTGGTTTTGATCTTATTTTTACCTACTGCCTTTCCTCTCAAAGATATCATGTTTGAGAACAACACAATAAAATATCCAAGGAAGTGCTTAAGAATCAAAACTATTGAAGAAGCAAAACAATGAATAAGCTAATCATCATAACCTAAAGAATAAAAATGACCAGATTTTAAAAATGTCTTTTTTTAAAATAGTGAAAAGAGTAGAAATTTGACTATTTAAAAAAAAAAAATAGTGGAAGGGTATGGCACTTGAAAGGGGGCTACTGTCCAAATTTGCATCTCTGCATTGCTTTCTGTCTTCATGTTATAAATACCTTTTATTCAATATGGGGCCATCACCATATTAGAACAATACAAGTGGACTTGCAATTACAAATTCTGCTCCCTCATCTCTGTGCAGTCCTTGTGCTGTCTATCCAGTCCTTATTCACAGAGCAAAGTATTTTAATGATAAGGTTAAGTGAACTGGGATAATATAAAATTCTTGGAGTCCAAGAAAGGAAGGGATCCACTTATCTTATTATAATAACTGACCCTGTAGCCTGATGTTCTAAGATATTTAGGATAGGGGTGGGGAAGCCTGTAATCTATCAGAAATTGTTGAACTACAAATCACAGAAATTTTAGATAGCTTGTCCAATGATGAGGGATGCTGGGACTTGCAATGTGATTACAGGGAAATGCGTGCATTGGCCAAGGGACGGATGGGAGTGGGGCTATGTTATACTCCAGCACTATTGCTTTATCTACTGAGTAGCATGGAACTAGAACATACCAACAGAAACATAGCACTACCAATCCGATGAAAGAGCCATCTAATTCAGCCTTCCATTTCCACCTGTAGAGAACCCAATGCTTCTGAGAGAGCCCATGAAGAAGTGCACTAAACAAACCTGACAGACGGATCCACTATTCAACATTTTTTCTTTATTTTCTTTAAAGCCATCTAGCCCAATGGTTATCTTGATTTGATGACACACTAACATGAAGATCATGGGATGTGAAAACACACACTGAAACTTTTGGGAATTGTATAAATGTTCTCCAATGCAGCTGATCATGTCTACTATTTCTGTGCTCATACAAAAGATATTTGTGTAGTATAGTGGTTATCAGCCATCCTCAATCATGGAAGTTCACTGGGTAACTTTGACCTAGTCACTATCTCTCTGTTCAACCCACTTCATAGGAATGTTACTGTAGAGTAAAATTAGGATATAACACAGCTGTAGGAGAAAAAAAGGGACATAAATGCAATGATAAATGAACAAACAAATAAAAAGACATCTGGTGACTTTTTTCAGCTTCTGGAGGAAAGGTGAGATATTGAATGAATGAAAGAATGAATGAATGAATGAATGAATGAACATTGATCAGCCTCTTATTTATAATCATTCACTTAGTGCCTTTGCTACCCTCACCCATCTTCAGAATGGCATTTCTGGACTAAGATTTTTATTCTGTTTCATTTTATTGTCATTTTTTTCTTCAGAAACCTGCAGTGCTGTAACAGGGTAGAATATAGTGCAGATGTCTGCTAAAGCTTCAGTTATAACTGTGGGCCATTGTCCTGCTCTAATAAGTCAGTGGTCCCTTGAATCTAATGATGAAAGCTGGTAGCATTGCTAAGTACAGAAAAAACATTGAGCTCCAGCCCACAATGAACGCCCCGCTGAGAAGACCAAATGCTCCCAACCTTAAGCGGGGAATGAATGTCTTTACTTCTCCCCAGGGTTCAAACAGCCCAGCATTTGGTAAATGTTTAACAAGAAGAATTCACCTTCCCATTTGCTCCTCCCCCCCCCCGCCTTCTTATAAAGGAAATTAACAAATTTGATTTAACAAGACATGTTGGATTAACACACCCACCCTAGTAATCCATCAATTAAAACCCTGCCTCCTCTCCCCACTCTAACACCCTGCTGCATTTGTGCGATAACACGAGTGCCAATGCAATTAGCCATGTGGTTTTATGCTTGCGATTTCTCTTCCATCAGTATGTCCTTTGAAGAAGGAAAGGAAGCTTTTTCATAGGCTTAGCCAGTTTTCTCTCATATTATTGTGTCTCCAGAACATTATAGCCCCATTTATTCATGCAACATACTTTAATGAACATTTAGTATTGCTACAAAGCTGCTAATACCTTGTTAATTTGGCAAAGAAAGAGATTGAAAAACTCTCACCTATATTAACTGCTTTTCTCCATGCTGCTTTTGCACATAGCTGCAGCACCTGGGCAAATATCATTGTCACGTGCCACATGATAGAGTGAGAGGACAACTGACTTTTACCTAGGAAGACTGGGTACAAAAATGATTGCTCATACCATCCGGTTTTCTAGTTCAGCTACATACAGAAGCAGGTTCCTCAATTCAATTCTTCTCTGAAGGGGGTTGGAAATAAATTTGACCCAGAGGTCTGTGAACACCCACTGTTAAATAAGACTTTAACATAATGATTCTCGATCCTCATGGTAATCTTGTAGGCCTGTAATAAACCCACATCCTGACATCGTGTTTTAAAATTTTCTCTGGATGCACAGCAAAAATAAACATTAGAGGATAGAGCCAATTGCTTTCCCTTTGGACCACGTACTCACACATTGATAAAAACAGAGGTGTGCATAGCTGAATGACATGATGTTATGGAAGAGAAATGAGAATGCATTAACGAAAGAAAAATAAATAAGGCTAGGATAATTAAAAGAAATGTAGGAGCTGCTATTTTGGACCTTTAATTACAAAAGAGAAGTGGCCCTACAGAATTCTATCTCTGGCTAACGGCAAGGGATGATGAGAGTTATAGTTTAGCCACATCTGGAGACTCACATATTCCCACAAGGGCAAAAAAAAATTGCAAAAGCAAAATAGAATCATTTAAGCATGGAAATTCTAAGCAGTTTGTACTTTGGGAAAATTGGCTTTCTGTTATGCTAATCTGTAGCATAACCTTTGGTGTTGACTTTAAAACATTTCAGACAGATGATATCCTGATAGTCAGTGGTGGGATTAAAAATTTTTTACTACTAGTTCTGTGGGCATGGCTTGGTGGGCATGGCGGGGGAAGGATACTGCAAAATCTCCATTCCCTCCCCACCCCACTAACCTGCTTTCCAGCTCCGTTCTCTTGTGCAGGGCAACAAAAGAAGACCCAGCCAATCAGCTGGGACTCAGTAGACAGAGAATAGATGGGAGCGGGGCCAGTCAGAGGTGGTATTTGCTGGTTCTCTGAACTACTCAAAATTTCCACTACCAGTTCTCCAGAACTGGTCAGAACGTGCTGAATACCACCTCTGCTGATAGCCTATTTCATCAATGATTGTGCAATGAAAAGCAGAATATTTGCATATATCCTTCCATGACCACTAGGATACAAAAAATACAAAAACTTTGCATCCTGTCAAACATGTAGATTTTCTTCTCTTTCTGAAGACATTGCAAATCTGCGTTATTTTTTTAATCAAATATCATAGCAAAGGTTTTCAAAAAAGATGCAAAATATTTTTAAATACCTAATTGTCCAGTTGCAAAAACCATTGAACAGCTGATCACACATTTCAATTTTCTCCATTTAAGCACAATACGCACAAAGTCTTTTCCAAACCTTTTGGCCTTTTCATACATTTATGGAAGTCTGCATACACACATTCTACACTGGCCTATTTGTTTGCCAATATGAGAACAAGTTATGTGACATTCTATAAATTTCTTCCAATCGTTCTAAAAAGGAGATGTGTTACACCCCTGCCTTAGAAAGAAAAAAGTGAGAGGGAAGCTTCTGTAAATCACACCTCCAGAGACAGTTGGATAGCTAATCAAGCTATACGTGAGAAGAATCACCTTTCAAGTTTGCTTTCTTCTTATTTTCTTTGCTGAACACATTTGAGCCTGGTCAGTATATTGAGCTGGAAGGTAGCCAAGACAAATCTAGGTGGAGCAGGAGATGGAGTTTCATTCGGCAATTTGAGCCAATATAGCAGAATTCCTACAACAGGGTCACAACAATAAGCAGCAAAATAAGTGATTTCTTTATTCCCAGTGAGGCATAAATATAGGTGAAATTTCAATAACCCCTCAGATGAAAGACTCATTCTGTAACCATCAACAGCCAAACACCAATTAGGCCAGACTTTTATGATTTCCCGATTGTAAATTCAATGAAGTTACTCATCATAATTGTTTAACAACTCCTATATACCGTAGAGCTATAACAAGATTTAAGAACATATTACAGCCACAGCTGATGCCTACATTTTTTTTTGTCACGATGGTAAGTAGAAGTCATCATTAGATGCAAGATGAGGAACCTGTAGGGCTTTCTGAATTTCATTCTGGAAGGCTTAATCCCCCAAATTAATGAGAGTCTTTTAAGTATTTATTTATTTAATTTATATTGCCGCCTATTTGCCCATGGCGATTCGAGGTGGCTTACACAATGTAAAACCATATTTAAAACAAAAAATAAAAATAAAAACAATAAAAACTAACAAAAAGAATCAAATAAATTAGTAAAGTACAATAGAACAAAATCTGGGAAAACAAAAAACAAAACAAAAAATCAAAAACCAACTCCCATCCCCTGCCCTGACAACACTAGATCACATTAGCCATTTGATGGGCTCCATCCCTCTCTGGGTTTCCTAGGCCCGCTGGCAAAACCAGGTCTTCAGTACCATCCAGAAGAGTATTAGTGAGGGGGCCATTCTAATCTCTGGGGGAATGATGTTCCAGAGAGACGGAGTAACCATGGAGAAGGCCCTTCTTCTGGGTCCCACCAGGTGTATCTCCCACAGGGATGGGACCTGCAACATTCCCTGCCTCCTCGCTCTAATGGGTTGGGTGGATGTGACTGAGATGAGATGTTTCCTTAGATAACCCTATATGATAATGGAAACCTTGGTAATACTCCAAGGGCTCCCAATTCCTGGTCCATGGACTGGCACCGGTCCATGGCATACCAGAAACTGGGCTGCACAAACAAGCGAAGCCCTATTCATGAGATGCAGGCAGCACGTGAAACCATGCCCTCTCTGGTCCACAAAAAAATCAGAACCAGTCCCTGGTGTCCAAAAGGTTATACACAGAGAAGGAAATCCATATTTGAGGTGCTTGCTTCAAGAATATCTTATTTAAGATTGCCATAGAGGAAATGGTTGTCCATCCCAATAAGACTGTGATATATTCAGCCAGGTACAAAGGAGAAGAGGATTCATTCAGGTCCCAGAAAGCTGTTTAGGATGTTTCATCACTGCCCCCTTGAACTTCTTTACCACTTTGACTAAATGCTGTTCAACCAGAACAAGAATAACAGTTCTGCAATGTGATTAGGAAAATATTAGAATGTGCAGAAATGAATAGGTTAACACTGGCAATTAAAGGAAAAGAACAAACTGAACATTATATGATATGGGAATTATTTTATCAATGGTTGGAAAAGAAAAATGGAAATCAGAAATTAAATATATGAACTTAGAAGATAGATATATAGAATATATATGAATATAGACGGTAAGATATATTATGTATACTAGTTCAAAATAAGAATGTAATGTAATTGTTGTTGTTATGGTAAGGAAATTGTATTAACCACAAATATTATGCACAAAATAATTGTACCCAGCTGATACACTGTATAAAGAAAAGATGGAATATTTGTGAAATAACATAAAAAACATTTATATAAAAAAAGAATAACAGTTCTGTATGGTAACACCTCTCATTTGAAACAATTTGACCCTCCCAAAAAACAACAATGGATCCCCCCATCATGGCCTTTTGAAAAGTAGTAAAAATGCAGCTAATCTACGAAGCCCTTGATTAATGAGCACCAATTAGCACTAATCTTAATTTGGATCTTGGGTTATTATGAATACTGCTATTATTGTACTTGTTGTTATTTTGTAAACTCTTTGTTCTCAGTAATGGTATACTACTTAGAAACCACTAGGTTAGGGGGAGCAGATACGTCATATAAGTAAAGATAATTCAATAAATTATTGTATAATCTATCCGGGCATTTGTTGTAATTTCTGAGCCAACTCCAAAGGCAGAAGCACAAGTTAGCAACCTGAAATAAATCAGACTTGAGATCATCTGTGTATGATACACTGTGAACATCCAGCTTTTATCCAAGAATAACTGCAGCCAGAAGAAAGATGTCTGTATTGTATAGAAACATAGGATTATAGATTACAGAGTTAGAAGGGATTATACAGATCGTCTACTCCAATTCTCTGCAGACTGAAGGAAAACCAGTTAAAGCATCCATGTCAGCCTCTTCAAGACATCCCAGATTAGGAAACTAATGCATGCAGATCAGTACTACTTGTAATATCAGAGCTATAGTACCAAAATCCTGCTAGTTCAAATGTGCACCTGCAGGAGTAGTGGGGCATCCTTTTGGCAACACAGAGCTTTCTCAGTTAGAGGCCTGGATTAAGAGACTGCATAGTCCTGAGCTGGAGGGAAGGTTCAAGGTAGCCACACTCTAAAAACTGTCAAGATGTATCTAGTAAATAAGAAAATTATAGCTTTAGTTTGGCAAGATTCTGCCCATTAAGAGTAAGCAAATAAAGGATTGAACTTGAATGGATCTTGCTTTCTTCACTTTGGGCTTGACTTGACATGCTCTTTCTCCACTCCTTCCTTTTAGCTTCATGAAAATTAGCCAGGGGCTTGCCTGAAGTTTTTACCCGCATTATATTCTTCGATCAGGCACAGGGCACTTGCTAGTAGCTCTTCCTCTGGTGTTTCAAGGCCCTTTATAATCCATGAGACTAGGCTATCCAGCCTTCCCACCCATCTAAAAAAAAATCCTTCCAGAGTAGTGAACTCACAATCTCCACAAAAATACTGTTTTGTTGTAGTGAAGATTTTATCATTGGGAAGTTTTTCCTTATATTTAAGTGAGCGTTAGGTAGGTGCAATTTATACCTGTTATTTCCTGTCCGAGTTTCTGTAGCTGTGGGAAATTGTTATTAAAGAGGCATCTTCTGCCTTCCGTTATAGTGATTGCTGTAGGGTTCTGTTAATCATAATAGTTTATTGTTGTTGTGGGGAAGATAGGAGGTGGAAACATTATAGATACCAATTGGAGTTATACAAAAATAAAGATGGCATATCAATCAATTGATCAACTAAAGAAATAAATGTCAAGAAAGCAGTCAGCATACAATGGCAATATGGCACTCATCTTTTACATTTAGTATTAATGTTTTTCCATGCAGACAACTCCAAATAGGAGAAGAAAGCATACTGATATTTTCTTGGCAAAGATTTTTATTTTATTTTATAGTTTATTTTATTTTATGTTTTATTATTTTATTCAAAATTTTGAGACTGCCCATCTCCTTGACAGTTCCTAGTGAATTATGAATAAAAAGAAAAGAGTACCTAGAAAGAAGGTCACAGCCAACTTGAAGAACAATACACCAACTACAAAGCAACCATAATTAATGATGTCCCATAGACAACTTGTTCCCAAGGCCTGGGAGAATGGCAGGTTTTTACTGATTTCCTAGTATCAAATCTATGGAATCTCTCACAGTGATGACAAAATAAGCAAATCAATCCCTAGTATGTACATTCTCTCATTCCCCACCTCATCCCCATTATGTAGGAATTGTAATATCTGCACATCCTAATCGTAATCCTAATCTTGGGGATTTGCTCAAGGATAACCTTTCTGAGTTCAACATCCATTACTTCTGTTTAGATTTGTAAGCTTAGCATTATAAACTTTGGAAGGATTACCATAACTACTTAATCAGAAGATAGAATAATGCCGGAGCCAGATGGAAAGCCAAATTAGCAGGCAGTGAAAGAGGCAGTAGTAGCATCTGGGTGACTAAAATTGCAAAATGACGGTCAAAAATGGGGGGAAGGGAACTCATACAGTACTTGCCTTCCTGATTTAAAAACATCATTTCATTTGTTTTAAAATAAAAAAACAACCAGTAGTGCAGACAACCTCCTGATTCAAAAAGGAAGGGAGAAAATTCCAGTGAGTCATCAACTAAGACCTTAGAGTATCTGGTAATCTTCAGTCCTTCCCCTACCCCATTATCACATTCTGTCTGCAAAAGCCTAATATTTTCAGTTATTCAGAAAGTGAATAAATGTATCTGAGGGCTCAACCATTGAGTTGACTATCCATAAATGAAAACCACCTTTTCCTCCTGAGTAACTTTTGTCTCAGTACAGATTAGTAGTTTTGTGAGATGATGTGGAAATGTTCTTTATTATCATAGCTTTACTGCCTCCCCCATACATCTGTTCCAAAATTCATATTGAAATAGTCAGACGTTTCAGTATACCAGCATGTCTTGGAATTTTCATATTGTATCTGATGCATTAAAATCTGGAAGGAAAGCTGGTACTCCTGAATTTACAATGGCACAGACTGTATAACATCTGGGGAGTTTTGCTCTATTGCCTTCCCCGTTGCTTTAAATCTAGGCTAAAGTTATGATGTGCATGAAAGGCTAAAGACCTTTGTGTGTGCGTGGCAGGTGTTACTGCAAGCTGACTAAAAGCAAAGATTTTAGCAATCGATTCATTTTTCTTCCCTATAATCCCTGACAAAATGCATACATGGCTTGACTTTTCCTTCTTTGAAATAATCTTATTTCAAACTTTATTAGACAACTCTTCAAATATGGACCTACTTATGCATTTTTTTTTCTGGAAGAGAGACCGTACCCTTTTTTTTATTTTCTTCTACCGAAACAACATCATTGCTGACTTTCTCTTTTTCCATATGTTAATCAGCTTGCACAGTTGACTAGAATCATTAACATAAGGTACGAGGGATAATAACCATAACCATAATCAAAATAATGTGGCATCAGGGACATTTATATTACATTAGCTTTGCAACTAAGTTCCCCCCATTAGATTAAAACATTTATCAAACACCACTATCGCATGCTCTTGGTATTAGACTCTAATCAATGCTGGTGAATGTCAATACTTCAGCAGCATCTGCAGTTTTAAGACTGAAATTCTGAAAGTGAAGTTCTGAATTCAAAAATCAGTAACTTCCTCAGGAGCATCTTAAAGGGAAAGTTGCATGTTTTCGGGTCGTTGGCATCTCTTGACAGTTTTTGGCAAGCATCAATATAAGACCTCAAAACCTGTCAGTTGTCAAGGTTTGTGCGATTCTAAGTTCAGTCACACAAGCGCCTATCTAATCCTGTCAAATATGAAATACCATTGCATGTCAACTGTCAATTATAGTAAATTATCAAATAATGGAATCAAATACTGGTTGCCAAAGGCAGATATGGAATCCTTAACAATATTCATCCTATATATGAGCATTCTGGGAATATTGAGGAAATATCAGCCCAAAACTTAAAAAGGAGAATTTTGAGGAAAATTTGAGGATGAATTAGTTTTAATGAGACATTTGCAAACAAATTACTTCTAATCATGTGTATTGTTTAGAGTAGCTGCCTCTTGCAACCATCTAGTTTAGTACCAACTACTTTCTAAACTAACTGACACTTAGTGATTGATTAAACTTTTACCAAAGTATTTATTCCCCTCCTACTACAGGAACAATTTTCCCAATATAAATTCCTATCATTTTTCTCAATGGGAATAGACATAATCCTTATTTTCTGCATGTCACCATACCAGCAATGTTTGCTTAAACTATACACATTGCAATCACTTTTTTTTACTATGATCCCCAAAATGTGAAAGACATGTTGATTTTTCAAAACGGATGATAGAGCATTAGAATTACTAGATGCTACTTGGTCACCTGGTTAAAGCAGCTTTTTTCACAGCCTGCTAGTTTAATAAATTTATATGCCATCCAGTTGCAATGCTTTTTGCAAGGTGTAAAAATATATCAATATAAAATCATTACAAAAGCTAGCAGCATAAAGTATATATGTTTGTGATGGACATAAACCGAAATATTTTACTTTTATGTTTTTATTGATTTCTAATCTCATCCCAAGCCACTATATTTCCCAGGTGGCTAAATGATGTTTCTAAGAGTCTTGCAATTGCAACAGGTATAAATGTGTTAAGTAAATAATAAAAATCAGTAAAACACGCAAAATATTAAAAATTTGCTGGTTTCCTGTATTGTTCTTTCCAATACAGGTAGTCCCGGACTTATGATCACAACTGAGCCCAAAATGTCCATTGCTAAGCAAGGCAGTTGTTAAGTGAGTTGTATCCGGTTTTATGACCTTTGCCACCTGCTGAAGTGACACATAAACCATATATATATGATATATATATATATATATTCAGTGGCATTACACAATATTTCAGGATTACAACATCAGACTTTCATAAGAAATGATGATTTCATGAAAAGGCAATTGGGAAAGGAATTAAAATGGCAGCTAAAAGGCCAGTCTACATATCCTAGACACCGTGAAGTCTATCCCTCTGCAGACAATGCCTTGCCTCTTCTTTCACACTAGCAACAAGAAAACTGGGTTTAGGAAACGTTTCTGATCTGCCTACATCCAGGGTGGGATGCAACTGGTGTTACTACCAGTTTGGTACTTACGTTTTGCACACTGTGCGTGCGTGTAATACAACAAAAGCTGTGCCTCCTGGACCGCTGATAAGCACTGCGCATGGGTGCGCAGCATTTGAAAAAGGCCTTTTTTACTGATTTTTCAGCCTCAGCTGTGCCACTCAAAGCAGCTGAGGTTGAAAAAGCAGGAAATAAAGGTCAGGTAAGAGCCCAGGCAGGCTGGTGATCTAGGTTCTGTGTCTGCTGCTCTTCAGAGCTACCGGTTCTACAGAGCCGGGCAGAACTGGTAGCATCCCACCCCTGCCTACATCTAATGATAAACATTGTACTGTATGTTATAAGCCACCCAGAATCACCTATGTATTTCTTAAACTTTATTTATAAACTTAATAAATAAAACCCAAATAATGCATTAGGAGAAACTGAATCCATATTAAACTGCAGGTCCTTTTAATGCTGCAAGTCAATGGGACCCTAGCTGTACAATCTGTGGTGGGATCTTTTGGAAAGAGCCAAACAAAAATCAGGCCAATATATTATTGGCCCTTTGGCTTTAATTTTGAGGATGGTGAAGTGCTACCCTGCTCCTTTAAGGGTAGGTTGGAAAAAGCTAGCTTTGTAACCTGACCTTATCCTGACCCCAAATAACTTCCTGGTTCCTTGGTCAGCAAAGGATTTATGAAAAGAACAAAGAAGAATGTGTCTATCCAAGCGGGAGAAAGAGAAAGAAGAAATGGAGGCAGACACTGTCCTTTTGGACCCGAGTACTTCAGTGCTTGTTCTCCTGTAATTACTTAGCCATTGAAGAAATAAAACCTTGGAAAAATCAATTTTGTACAAAATCAATATTTTAAACAATTTCAAGAGTTCTCATAATTTTAAAACCCTCTCCGTTCTGTACGATCCAAAGCTGGATCATCTTCAAAGTGAAATGTTCCAGTAATTTGAAATTGTTCTATACTGAAGAAGCACATACATATCCATCTACATCTACAAGAAAGCAACCTTAGAAATCTGAAGTATACTAATAATTTTAAATATCATCTCTGCCTAGGTTCCTTCCCTTCTTATCTATTTTGCCCTCACCTTCTGAACTATAATTTTTAAAAACAAAAGCATGTTTCACTGCCTGTTTCATTTACTTCTGAGCTGCAAACTGATGCTTTTTAAGTCTTTTCCCCTCAGATGGATAATTCTTGAAAAAAGTACATTTGGGGGGGGATTTGTTCCAAGACGGGGTGTGTGTGTGTGTGTGTGTGAGAGAGAGAGAGAGAGAGAGAGAGACAGAGAGACAGAGAGACAGAGAGACAGAGAGACAGAGAGACAGAGAAGGGAGAAAAGGTTTACTTTCTAGAACTTCATAAAAAGACTTATATGTCTGCACTCATTGATATAAATGCAAATAAACAAAGAAATCAAGAAAGATTATGCCTACTATGCCTGAATCTAAAATAAATGAAAGCAGCCCCCCTCCCAAGTGTAATGCATGCCATTCTAGAATTGGAAAACACTATACGGGGAAAATGAATCAGACTCAAAAACCTACCATGAAGGAATTAGATAAATCTACCCACACAAGACTTTTCATAACTGGGAACATCACCCCAGAAAAGAACTCTCTCTTCACTGAACACTTTCACTTTCTTTGATGGACACACCCAGAAAAGGAATTCCAAAGATGATCTTGGGGACTCTGCAGATATTTGCGGAATATGATCCTTGAAGCCATTGGGTTAAAGGTCAACACTTGGAATTGAGCCCAAATATGGGCTGGAAATAAATGAACAACATTTTCTTTAAAAGTGTTTCCCAAAAATCATTTGGTAATTATGATAGACCCCTGAATACAAATTTAATTTCAGAATGATTGTACTATGTAGGAATTGTGACAAATATAAAATTAACTTTGAATGAGTGTAATGCATTTAATCGCATAATGATTCTGATACTCTGCATGAGTTCAAGAGGGCCAAAAGTGTTTTGCTGCTGATTTTCATTTGCACTCAGTATCCAATGCATTTTGCTATAGTGTCCAACAACACTCAGCTAGCATTTATAGATTCCTGTTGCCTACCGTTTTTACATTGTGGCAGTATTCTGTGAAACCTTTCGTCATGTTCATCGCTGACAGCATCTACGTTTTTGTGAATGAAGTCCAAGTGTGAATTTAGAAAATGAATCTTCAGTGACATCTTTCATTTCATGGTCTTGTGTGCTGTGAGTTTTATCAACCAGCTGAATGTAGTCTGGTGCTCTGTAGTTGCCAAGCAAATTCTCAATGGCATCATTGAATGCAATTTTCTCTGCCTCCACTAGCAGATCTTCAAATCTCTTGTCATTAATTACATATCTGATCCATGGATCAACAAAACTGCCTTCCTTAATCGTGGCATCATTATTCTTGAAAACATCGGTCTTGAATAACAAAAATCTTTTCCTTCCTTGATCATTGCTTGGACAAAATTTTTAATCTGTCCATGTTTTATGAGAAGCTGAGACAAAAATATCTGGTTCATATGCCACATTTTCCTGTCTTGGAACCAAATTCTTTCAGAGTGGCATTTTTTTTAATATGATGCAACTTTTTTTTTCATGGCTATCCCATTCACATATGCAACAATAATACTTGGTATATCTGAGCTGCATTGCAAGCTGCAGAGCCACTAATTTTAGATCTCCATTGATATTCCAGTTGTCCTTGGTGCACTAGATGTGCTTCAACAACAGATCCATGGCTTTGTATGTTTAAAAATGTTTCGTGTGTGCATTGTAACCAACAGCTACTGAAGCATGTACATTGCCATTGTGTAAAAACAGAAGATTCCTTAAAAAAACAGTACTTGATAGATTAATTTACAGGTTATTTGGGTGATTAGCAGCCAAAAATCTATATTATACATCCAAGTGTTTTTTCTTGTCCAGTGAAATCAGTACAGGTGAAATCATATGGTGAAATTGTCCTTCAAATGCTTTTGTTCCCTGCTGCTTTTCATACTCTGGGTGCTTGTAACTTGATGAGTTCATTTTCTGGTGAAGAGTGTATAGGGTTTTTTTCTGGTAGAGATGATTATCCAATAACCTGGCTGACTAGTTATTCTGTACTTTCTAGGAGGTATTTATTAAGTCAGCAAGCCAGGGAGGCTATAGACCACTGGAGAGATGACTATAAAATGAAATACATGACTTGTATACACATCCCTTGACCTCCTAATAACTACATTAAATTCAAGTGCCAAGGCTCCACCTAATGAACTCAAGCAAATCAGAACTCTGAGACTTAGCTCCTTCTCAAAGGTCTTCTTTAATGAATACATCATATTGGTCCAGCTTCAATGGAAAACCAAATCTAAATCTTTCCCATGGTTACAGTATAATTAAACTAGGAAATAACCCCATCCCCAAGTGTCACAGGTAACATTGGCGAGCTCTTCAGGCACTCATTCACCAATCTTATCTGTAGCCAGTAGAGATGACCTTGGTTCTCCTGAGAAAGCTTTTTGTTGTGTCTAGTGATAAATTCCAACCTCCTTCTCCCTCTTCCTTCCCTCTCTGTGAGGCAACAGAGGAACAGAAAGTTGGCTTCTGCCAGAATTTTGCAGTAACATTCTACTTTTCCAAAGGGAGTAAAATGTCATGGCTACACTCTGAAAGGTTGCACAATGCTTCAAACTCAGTTCCAGACCAAAAGGGCTTTGTAATAGGAAAGAATTGAAATGTAGCAGCTATCTGCAATGTTCTATACCTGCCATGAGTTTTTCTAGGATTACTTGGTAGCTGCACCAGATAGCCTTTTTGGGGAGGGAGGTCTTCAAGTCAGTAATGCCTCCTGTCAATTACCTGGATAAGTCCCTGCAGTTTTCTTGGCAAGGTTTTTCAGGAGTGGTTTGCCATTGTCTTCTTCCTAGGGCTCATTGACTGGTTCAGAACCACCCATCTGGTTTTGTGGAATTAAAATTTACAGTCTTCCAATTTCTGGTTTTATGCCTTAACCACTGCAGCAAACATGGTGTTTTCAAATTATTGTTGACTCCTGGTAACTGCCTGAACAAGTCCCTGCAGTTTGGTGTTTTGTTTTATTTTTTGGCAAGGTTTTTCAGAAACGATTTACAATTGCCTCCATCCAAGAGCTGAAAGAGAATGCTAGCCGAAGGTCATTGAGCATGTTTCATACCAAAGGAAGGACTAGAAGCAGGGACTCCCAGTTCCTAGCTTAGTACCTTAACACCAAATGTACTCTCTAGCAGCCATGGAATCCTTTAAAAAGATACAGCTGTTTTCAAGAGTTGTAGACAGGTGCTAGATTAATATTCCTCACTCACTCCAAAACCCATTTCCGAATTATTTCCCAAATCATGCACAGGATTAATTTCTTATGCATTAGACGAAAGAAAGTTGTTAGAAAAATTGATAAAGTACAGATAGGAAAATTCTGAATAATGCGGACATTATTAGCTGCCTGTTTTTCAGCCAGCTGAGATTTGAGAACCATTTTTCAGAAGACAATTCCACCCACACCTCACTGCAGTTATTCAAAAAATTAGAAGCAATTTAAAATTTAAAGGCACATTCTATAAATCCTGCTTACAGATTTATATATACAGATTATTATGTAGATAATAGCATTTGGCAAACTAAAGCATAATTTTCAAGAACAACTTTCCCCTATGCTGAAGAGAAAGTTTTCGGTCAGTGTGTGCTACCTGCCCTAACATATGCTGGTGAAACATGGACACTAACCTCACAATAGATACAAAAGCTATGAGTGGTACAAACAGCCATGGAAAGATTCATGTTTGGCATTACAAGACAAGATAGAAAGACCTGCACATGGATTAGAGAACAAAGCAAAGTATACAATATCATCAAGAAAATAAAAGAATGGAAATGGAAAATGGGCACATAATGAGAAGAACTGGTGGCGGGTGGACCAAGGCAGTCATAGAATCAATCCCACTTGATAAAAAGCATCCATGAAAGAGTCCTAAAACAAGATGGATCGATGACATCAGCAAGTATTCCGGAACCAATTGGCAAAAGAAAGCTCAGGACCATATTGGTTGGAAACTTGTGAAAGAGCCCTTCAGCCTGCAGTGGATAAACCATGGCTAAAATAATGATGCTGATGATGATCATAATGATGATGATGATAATTTTAAAAAGCAAGTAATGATTTTAAATCAGTAATTAAAATGCTACTGTCTCTTCAAAATAGAAAAGCAAATTGTTACAGATCTTAAATAGGTCCTTTTCATTCTAATGACAGTCTCTTGGATGATTTATGACATATATTATTTTATATCAAAGGACAGTGTAATAGGTATTACTGAAGGTAATCTCTGTGGTGTCTGGAAAGGGATCTAAAGCTACAGTGCAACAATGAAGGCTGTATTTAAAATGCAAAACCCAAAGACATTATTATAGATTTGAGGGTGCATGTGTTATGCTGCAGCTTCTTCTGATCTCTTATATTACTATGGCAGCACAAAGGGTGTTTGGGGGTATACTTTGCTAAGATAACAGATGGGGGAAATGAAATATAAAATCATGTTTTTATCATTTCTTTGGTGACAATTTCTGCATGAAAAAAGTTCCAAAAAGCATATAATCTCAGGGCATATAATTGATATGCAAACTGAAGATATAAGATGCTCCTGAATTATGCTCATTTCTGTTATTTAAAGCTTTGCTCTATTGTGCAATAAAATGAAATGCTAAGATAATACATAGGCTAATCAGACTAAAGAGCTTTCCAGAGAGGATTATTTTTGTATCCATCCATGTAATGCTGAAAGTTCTTGATGGTGTTTTTCTTTTAATCTAGCACTATGATTCAGGTGAAAATAAAAGGTTGAATCTAAACTCAAGGTATATTCAGAACACATTCTTGAAGTAAGCCTACAATTAAAATATAACATGCAATGTGGGCTGGATCCAGCTCAAATTTCCTGTGAATCTAGAGAAAAACTTGCGGTAATATAGAGCAAATTATTCCTATGTGAATGCATATGTTTAGGGTAAAAAATGAAATATTCCTACGAAGGGTCAGTATACCCTAAAAACTCAAAGCTCATTTTATTCACTGTTTGTTTGTTTGATTTTTTTTACAGCCCTTTTATCAGGGTAGGGTCTGGGCAACTGAATGGAGCTGAGCATTTATTGGTCGGATGCCCCTCCTGATGCCTATGTGGAGTTTGCAGCAGAGGTTTTCTCCTTGTGCCCTAATAAACACTTGTCACTGCCTAGGATTTAACTCTCAGCTTCCTGAGTGTGAGGCGAGTATCTTCACCTCTAGGCCACTGTGCTGCTTGTTTGATTGATGAAACAAGTTAATGTGGCAGCCAAGCCACACACAGTGATAGTGCGTCTTAGATCTTACTTCCATCTTTGCTTGTGAACAACTAACTTAGATCGGGTTTACATCCTTTTTGGGATTTTTGGATTGAATTATTAGTGTTCAATCTGTGTAAGATAGTGAGGCTGTGCACACTCATTCTAACATCTACTGCATATTCTGCCTCCATGCAAATCTCCTTCCTTTAGCTCAGTGGTGGGATTAATTTTTTTTACTACCAGTTCTGTGGGCATGGCTTGGTGGGCATGGCCTGGTGGGCATGTCAGGGGAAGGATACTGAAAAATCCCCATTCCCTCCCCATCCCACTAACCTGCTTTCCAGCTCCATTCTCCTGTACAGGGCAACAAAAGAAGACACAGCCCATCAGCTGGGACTCAGGAGGCAGAAAATAGATGGGGGTGGGGCCAGTCAGAGGTGGTATTTGCTGGTTCTCCGAACTACTCAAAATTTCTGCTACTGGTTCTCCAGAACTGGTCAAAACCTGCTGAATATCACCTCTGCTTTAGCTCCAGATCTTGTTGGAAAAGATCTATCAGTGAGTTCTATCAATGACATGGAATTTGTTATGTATGCAGAGTTTGAATTGATTGGTTATTGAAGTAAAGTGTTTGAAATCATTGGTTGTAAAAGTGCGGGAAAGTCCTGCATTCTGATTGGCTGGCAGCCGCGGCAGCCGGCTATAAATAGCTGCCACGGATGAGCCATTCGGGTCCGTTCTGAGCTGAAAGTCACAATAAATAAGAGCTGAAGCACTCCGTGTCTTGTCTCTCTATGCGAACTTAACATTGGTGACAAAGGTGGGATTTTCCCAAGGAGAAGACAACGCGGAACAGAGAAGAGCGAGATGGCTGCTGAACACCCCCCTAGCCCCGTTCAACCCGAAGAACGAAGACTGGGAGTCGTATGCAGATCGTTTTCAGATGTTTTTAGAAGGAAACGACTTGGCTTCGATTTCTGAGCAACGGAAGAGAGCGGTTTTTCTAACGTACTGTGGTCCAGGAGTATTCAAGATGGCTAAGGCATTGGCAGCTCCAGCAGATGTGAAGGTAATGGCATGGCCTGACCTGGAGAGACTCTTGAGGGCACACTACATGCCCCAAGTATCTTGCCTCATTAGAAGACATGAGTTTTACCGCCACGATCAGGGTGATGATGAAAGCATCAGTGACTTCGTGGCAAGTCTAAGGAATATTGGGGGTGCCTGCGAATTCAGCGTGATAGAGGAGGCCATGCGCGATCGTTTTGTATTAGGCCTGAAAGACAAAGTTTTACAGAGCAAATTACTCATGAAACCAAAATTACGCTGAAGGAAGCCATCGATGAAGCAATCTCAGCAGAAGCTACAAAGAATTCAGCTGCCACAATGAGGAAGATGAGCAAAACATCGTCCCATTCTGAGGGTGAAAAGACCACCACTACACATTTTGATGAGCTTGAATCTGGGTCAGAATACAGCAGAGAGGAAGAAGAAATTAACAGACTCAGAATGGAGCAGAAACGGAACAACTTGGAAAAAAAGAGGCGAGGATTCCATTGCATAGGTTGTGGGGGAAACCACCCCCGCACTGAATGCAAGTTCTTGGACGCCACTTGCCTCCGCTGCAAAAAAAGAGGGCACATTGCAAGAGTCTGCAAATCATCTAGAACTCCACCACACAGAAGGAAGTTTGCTTCAAACAACAAAGAAAGAGAAGTCAAACCAAACAACACCAGCGAGAAAATGGGGCGCAGCACAGAAGCAAGCGGAAAAACGAAACTTGTCAAACTGTAACTATTCCTCTTCATTGAACAATAGGAAAGTGCATGTCAAGGTACTTATCGAGGGAAGACCTTGTCAAATGGAGGTGGACTCAGGTTCATACCTATCTATGGTGTCATGGGACACCATCCAGAGACTAATACCTAATATACAAAAGACTCACTTCAAAAAGCGCTAACACTCAAAGACTACCAAGGGAACAAGATTCCAGTAGTTGGAACAAGGAAATTCAACGTGAAATTCAAAAACCACACCAAATGCCTACCACTGACCATCGTGGACAAAGATCGCCCAAGTTTGCTGGGACTGGAGTGGTTCAACCCACTGGGTATCGAAGTGACTGGCATCAACCACGTGAGCTACACTGAATGGGAGGAGTCATTGAAGTCTGAATTTCCAGAGGTCTTCAGCAACGGATTAGGCAAGTACTTGGGGACCCCTATCACTTTCAATCTAGATCCCAAGATGCAACCAATCCATTTAAAACCCAGGTGAGTACCTTTTGCCTTGAAAGAAAAAATCGATGAACAATTGGATAAATTGATAGCCCAAGGGGTACTGGAGGCCACAGATCACTCCAGGTGGGAGACACCCATAGTCACGCCAGTCAAGGCTGACGGTACAGTGAGAATCTGCGGGGATTACAAGGGGACATTGAACCATGCGTTACAACAGAGCGCATATCCGGTCCCAGTGGTTCATCATTTATTGCACTCTCTGGGCAGGGGCACTGTTTTCGCCAAGCTGGACCTTGCCCAAGCATACCAGCAGTTAACAGTAGATGAAAAAACTGCAGAAGCGCAAACCATTGTAACCCACCGGGGTGTATTCAAATGCAAGTGGTTACAATTTGGAGTAAGTGTGGCACCAGGCATATTTCAAAGCCTTATGGAAAGGATGCTACAAGGTTTACCTGGCGTGGTGCCTTATTTTGGTGACGTTTTAATCTCTGCTGAAAATGACACTCAGTTACATGAGAAACATAGAGAAGTTCTCACCAGGTTTTAAAAAGCAGGGTTAAAAGTCAAAAAGAAAAATGTACACTTAGGACTGACAAAGTAGAATTTTTGGGCTATATATAAACATGGCATCCACCCTACAGAAGCCAAAGTTCAGGCAATTAAAGAAGCCCCTAGACCAAAATGCAAAACTGACTTGCAGGCATTCCTGGGACTTATTAATTTCTACCATATGTTTCTACCTCAGAAAGCAACCACTGCAGAACCCTTACATAGATTTTGGATAAAAATCTGCGTGGGTCTGGGGCAGAAAAGAAGAAGCAGCATTTAACAATATCAAGAGACAAATCACTTCTGAGTGTGTATTGATACAGTTTTCTGAGAATTTACCTGTAGTGTTAACTTGTGATGCATCCCCTTTTGGAGTGGGGTGTTGAGCCACATGCTTCCCAGTGGCAGGGAAGCTCCTATTGCCTTTTACTCTCACACACTGACTAAAGCAGAGAGGAACTACAGTCAGCTGGACAAAGAAGCATTGGCAATCATTGCAGCAGTCAAGAAGTTCCATGAATACATGTATGGAAGAAGATTCACCATTGTCACAGATCACAAACCACTTCTGGGCATTGTGGCCGGCGATAGACCAACGCCAATCATTCTGTCGCCCAGAATGATGAGATGGACTGAATTCCTTGCTGCTTATTCATATAAACTTGTCCATAGATCTGGAAAAAACATTGGGCACGCAGACGCTTTGAGTCGCTGCCCACTTCCTTTACGCACTGAGGACCCTGCTCCTGAAACTTACACTTTTTTCTAGAGACTATTGCCAAAATTCCAGTCCATGCTGCAGAAATCACAAGAAAAACAGTCAAAGACAGTTTATTGGCTGCTATTGTGGGTTGGATTAAAAAAGGTTGGCCACTACAGGATCTACCTCAGGTCTCCCAACCTTTCAAATCAAGACAAACAGAACTGTCTGTTTTAAGGGGATGTATATTGTGGGGTAACAGGGTAGTTATTCCTGCAAAACTGCAGAAAGAGGTTTTGGAAATGTTACATGAGGGTCATCCGGGAATTGTCAGAATGAAGGGATTGGCCAGGAGTTATGTATGGTGGCCAGGTATTGACAAAATGGTTGAAAACTAGGTTGCATCCTGTCCAAATTGTCAGGAAACAAGGCCTGCACCACCTATCGCCCCCATATAGGAATGGGAATGTCCTAGGGGCCCATGGTCCAGGATTCATATTGATTTTGCTGGCCCTACCAGAGGACACACCTTTCTCATTGTGGTACATGCATACTCCAGATGGTTAGAGGTTATTCCCATGTCATCCACCACAGCAGAGGCTGTTATCAAACAGCTTAAGAAACTTTTTGTAACGCACGGGCTACCTGATGTGCTTGTTTCTGACAATGGCCCTCAATTTACTGCTAACCTATTTGAATCATATTTAGCACAACAGGGTATCAGACACGCCCTTACAGCCCCTGGGCATCCTTCGAATAACGGCTGGACTGAACGCATGGTGCGCTTCACTAAAGAGAAGCTCCAACAAATGGGTCCAGGGGACATCACTGAGAAAGTTGAAAAACTACTCAGTATCCAGCACATCACTCCTAACCCATCCACTAATTTAACCCCTGCCGAGCTTTTGATGGGTAGAAAACTCAGGTCTACACTGGACCGTCTTCACCCCACTTACGCACCCAACGCACCATTAGATTCCACTAGCAAAACTCACTGTTTTTCCGTTGGCGATCGTGTTTATGCTAAAAACCTTCTGGGTGAACCATTATGGATCCCTGCAGAAATAACCCAGGTTACAGGCCCAAAGTCTTACAGGATTCAAACCGAGGATGGTGTTTTATGGAGTAGGCACATATACCAATTACAGTCCAGAAAGCCTATGGACTTTCACACATGCCCCTCTCTGGACCTCCTACCCTCAGCCTTTCCTAGGGGGGAAGGGGAAGATAATGGAGGTAGTGAGCAAGTAGGAATCAACCCCAGGTGTAACGAGCTAACATGACAGGAACAACCCCAAAACCTGTCACAGTGCCAGCAACAATTTTCACAAATGGAAAGTTACACTTCATTACCAGACTTAGAGGATAACACAGGGTTGGAAATGGATTGGCAGGAGAGACCAGGTTGGGGTAACCAAACAGGTTCTAACAGTACAAGAAGCCCTAATAAGGGAATGTTGGCAGATACCTTTCCTTCATCACAATGTGAGATTCCTAAAACTCCAGAACCACGCAGGTCCAAATGTACCCATAAGAGCCCCACCTATTTACAAGAGTATATTAGATAGATGGGATTTGAGTATGGACCAAACCTAGTGGGGAGGGGTGTTATGTATGCAGAGTTTGAATTGATTGGTTATTGAAGTAAAGTGTTTGAAATCATTGGTTGTAAAAGTGCGGGAAAGTCCTGCATTCTGATTGGCTGGCAGCCGCAGCAGCCGGCTATAAATAGCTGCCGCGGCTGAGCCATTCGGGTCCGTTCTGAGCTAAAAGTCACAATAAATAAGAGCTGAAGCACTCCGCGTCTTGTCTCTCTATGCGAACTTAACAGAATTGACAGGCAATCATGGATCCTGGTACAGAAAATGGTTATGGATAGAATTCATGTTCTGTTATATCTGCTTTCCCTTTCAGAGAGGATAGAGAGAGTCCATGGATCTTAAACCAGGGATGTTGTTAGGCACAAAAGACCAGTCCATATGTGAAGGTTCAATATAAATGATTTATTGTTAAAAACCTATGCACAAGAATCTTCTCAACTAATGGTTAAATTCTAACCGTTTTAACTGGTTAGAGTTAAATAAGGGTTAATGGCAGTCAAGTGGGGTTGGACTTAATTTGTAGCTACATAGGGATTCTAGGCTGAATCCTCTTTTTACCCTTCCCACGGCTCTGCTAGTTTTTCTACATGTGTGCAACCTTGGACTGATCAAGGTCACAGTCCACACAATCTACTGTATGTTCAGAAATATGTATTTAAAAAGTACATATGGCTTAAAGGGAAATGCTAGCAGTGGGTGCGGGCAAAGCAAGGAAAAAGAGAGAAATTAATATTTAATACATTCAACAAACTAATAAAATAGACTTCAGTCAAGTACTTCAAAGAAAAAGAACACAAAGCGGTTACCAGGCAACTTATCAAAGATAAACTATCTAAACCAGTCATTTATATACACATACACCATTTGTCATTAAGTGCAGCATTACAATTAAGGAAATGGTATAATTTAAAAGCTGAATGGTATTGCAATGTATTTCTGAAGTTTACTTTTGCATAAACCTCATCTGTGTGTCTTAAATATTTCATATTAAATAAGTATGTCTCTTACTTTTCCCTAAACCAGCCTCACAGATACTTAAGGGATTGTTCCAAGCAATTGGTCACAAAATTTGCCAGCCCCCATTTCCATTTAATATTGCAGCACATTCAGAGAGAAATTTAAAAAATGGTCCAGGATGGCACACAAAATATTCTTGCAGCCCCTCACTCTAAAGTTTGCAGCTATTTATTTATTTAGTGTATGGTGATGTTACATTAGCCAGGAGACTACAGTGTGGGTACAAAGTACTGTAGTTGTTTGGTTGCTGACAGTTTACTTGCCCAAAGCCAATGGCTGGGAAGGGTGATTGCGCTTTAGTGATTTGTGCTTGATTGGGAATTATGGGGAAGATCTATGATCTCTATGTAGCAGCCATGAAGGTCATTGTTGGCTTTGTCTCTAACAGGATTAGGGAATGATTAGCAAGAAAGCAATAAATGCTATACAAATCCTAACTGAGCATCTCTCATATGACATTGTTCCCAAGTATCTTAAAGCCACAGTTGATTCGACCTTTTTACTTTGGAAGCCACTTGCCAAATTTTGTTTATACAATGGAATATTCTCAGGATAGTAAAAACTATGTGGGTCTCTAAGTTTACTCTGTTAACTTCCAAACAAACAAACAAACAAACTCACTGGCTTCAAACAACAACAACAAAGTGATGGGCCTCCAAAGCTGTTTTAGCAACTGAGAGTCTGTACTATTTTTCTGGGCTGGTCCATCTGGATGTTTAAATTTGATACAACCTTATTATGAAAGTTCCAACATCGTCATACTAACCAGACTGTCCAAGACAACTGTAGTTTTCTTCTCCCAGCCTCATAAAAAAAAACCCAGCACATTCTCTCTTGTTCTGGTTTGATGGAAGGGCAGTTCCATCTTTTAAATTCTTCTTTCCTCTTCAGGCAGGTTGACTTGGTTGGTCCTTTGATCCACTTTGAAAGTCAAAAGATTTTCCCCAGACAGATGCCAACTCTTCCATATGTTAATCCTTCTGAAGTTGCATATCACTTGAAACAATCAAGATGCAAATGGCGTTCTGCAGTTTGTTAAGCAAAGCAAAACAAAACCCCCCCAAAAAATGGATCTTGGTCACTGTGTTGCCAGATTCCAAACTTCACTTCTTTTTCTAGCCAAATGCTGACTGGGCTACAGCTCTCAGCTCCTGATGAAAACAGATGGCTATTATTGCATAGCAACCAATAAAAATTAAATGCTCCTCCAGGTTCATTAGAAGACAGAGTCAGACACCACCTGTGAATTAATGTCTACCATCATATATTAAAAACAATTCAAAGTATCACTGCATGTCAAATGCTGCCATAATTATCTAACTTTAGCCAATATTTGCATATGCAGAGTGTATCTAGAATATATATAACATAAAAATTCAGGGACAAAATGTTATTAACAAGTAACTTTCAATTCTACATGCTTGTTATACTAAGAGTGGCAGAGCTATTACACAAGGGCCTGCCTATTTCTTTGCTTATATGAATGCTTAAGAATGGTCCAGGCAAAAGGTAGGAAATATCTAAATGCTAAACAGGATCTAAAACATATTTCCACTTTCAATTGCCTGTTTTATTTGGGTGCGTCATATTAGTGTTATAGGAATACTTGATTTCAATACCATACTGTATGAAATTGTGCATGTGATTATACTTTTATTCACATTAACATAAAACTGCTGAACAAAGTAACAGCTTAAAACAAGTGTGACAGAATATTCTTAAGTATTTGAAAATGTAAAATTATATATATTTAGGACAATTGGCCACAGAAATATCACTAAATGTACTGCCTCTTAAGAACATTCTTATTCATCACATTAAGAAAGCCTGATCAGAAATAATCAGTTTGTTGTATAGTTATCAGAAGGTTACTCTTTCTTGCTTTCTAAAGTACTTGTATATTTGTATTAGTTTGGTATTTTGATATAAACCAATGACCAAATCAATAAAGATTTCATTCCATTTCATTCCAGTTTCCTGTGGATTGTAGCTACAACGAAATCAAATTCAGCCAAGCAGTTATGGGCTGCAACTGACTCTACAGTTGCCAACAGTCTTCATTGCACAACTCTATGTGGCTTGTACATTGTCTTCACTTCATATGGTCACATATCATATCAGCCTCATTTAGGTCCCATTATAGCAACAGTATTGGGGGGTGCTGCTTTCTTGATAATAAGGGACAGCTTTGCCTTCTGCTGAGTTATTCAGTTTTGGTTGTCTTCATAGAAGAAAATGTTATTTATTTATTTTTTATTGATGTCCCATGTTTCTAGACTGCCCACCTCCCTCAAGAAGTTTGGTTGTTTGAGTTTCCTTGGAAAGAAAATTGTCACTATGAGAAGTAAATAATGGATTTTTTTTACAACTGAGCAATCTTCCCTTTCCTTGTCTCTTTCCTTGTCTCTTTTCCCATCCCATCCCTTCCCTTCCTTCCCTTCCTTTCCCTTCCCCTCCCCTCCCCCTCTCCTTCCCCATTGCTTTCCTTCCCTTTCCCCATTCCCATTCCCTTCCCCCTCTCCTTCCCTTCCCTTCCCATCCCTTCCTCTACCCCATCCCAAAGTTTTGTCTCAATCATTTCTGCAAAAACTCTATTTGCTCTATTAGTCCTCGCCAGTCTCTATTTGCAGTCCTATGGCCTTCAAAAAAAATGAATCACAGGAAATTATGGGGTATTCCATATTTCTCCCTCTGATCTTAAACTTGCTTTAATCTGCCCTCATAAACCTCTTATTTCTCAGAGAAACCTATGTAAGAAAAAAAAAGCAATGGGGTGTACTGGATTACCAAGCCCAGCCAGGAGGACCCAAGGATCCCACATGGAATTATACCAGCTTCAGAAATGGAATTGTCTCTCGTTGCTTATAACATTTGAAAGAAAAGGGAATTGGAAATGGAGTGGAACAACGTCATTTGCTTCTCCTTTACTTGCAGACTGCCGGAAGGAATACTTGCAGGTGAGATTTATCTACAAGTGTTCAATATTTTCTGTGCCTATTTTGAGAGGAGTCTCACTGAATCAGTGAGAGATTGGGTAAGAACTGCAACTGTCCCCAATATAATGACTTCTCAGGCATTTGGGACACTTATTCTTGTAATTCTTGTACAATACAGCTGGAAAGCACTGGATTGAGGAAATCTTGGGTATGGATCTATACCACTGATGGATGATATAAATAAATAACCCTCCATTTCACTGGCCATCCCAGTTAAAGATGATGGGAGTTGATCGTTTAACAGGATCTGGAGGCCACAAGTTGCTACATTTTTTCTGACCAAATAGTTCTTGGAAACTTGGAAGATTGTAGCTACAGTGTGAATTTGTCTGAATAGGGGTTTTAAATTCTCAGCCTTATTATCACAAGCAATGCCCTTTTGCCTGAAGGAGCTTTCTATTATTTTCCTTTCTGGAAATATGACCTTATGCCACTGGAATGGGAGGAGGACCATGTCGATTGCCTAATGCCTTCCATTTTATCCTATTCATGTGGACCTGCATTTCCTAAACTAACATCCTCCAAATGTGAGCATAGCTCCTAGAATTTCCACATAATGTGGGATGGAAAAACTGGAAGTTATAAACTCAACACATCTGCAAAGACATCAGATGGGGAAGACTGATATAGGGCTATTAAAGTTATGGGTACAAATATGTGCTCTGAACTAAATGAGTCCCTCCTCCCATAATCAAATGAAGTTGTAGCCAGAGACTTGGCAGTTGCAGTGGAGTACAGTCTGTCTGTCTGTTTCCCATTGTTACCACACTTCCATTGCAAATCACTTGTTTGGGAACAGAAGAAGCTTGGCTGTTTTCTTGCCAAAGAACAGGCAGAATTCCTATCAATGTCACCCATTGCCCTGAGAAGAACTAGATCCATTGCAAATAAGCAGAATAGCTGCATTTTACACTGGAGTCAGATGTGGGTGATATAAAGGGTGGCCAGCTGGGACTGCCTATTGGTGCATCAGTTTCTGAGGTAACTTTACCCTATACATTGCTGAATTCCAAAAAGAAAGTTAATACCAGGGAAGAAGAATCCACTCCAAAACAAAGTGGCTGGGAGAGGGGTTGTGATTCACTTGGAGAAATGGATATTGCCAACCTTAAAAAGTCAGCAACAAACTTAAGTAAATCAGGAAATAAATATTTAATGGTATGAATTGCCACTTACATACAAGAATGTATAAACTGCGGCTATTCACTTGAAAATCCTGACTGCAAACTGAGTTGAGAGGTCAGTGTTTTTTTCACAGCAAAGGCTCTGAACACCTTTCACTGTATCCAGTTTTCATTCAGTGTGGACTTCTAGTTATTATCCAAAATTCGTCTCTACTCATTTAATCAAATCTCTGCAAAGGGGCAACAGGACAGTTTAATTTGCATTTAATATGAAAGGAGCGATGGTAAAAAAAATCCTTCCATGTCTCCTTTTTCTTCTCCCTATCCCTTTTTCTTTGAGTTTGCGTTGGGCCATTATTTATTTATTTATTTACTTGCAGCATAGTATTATTTGAACAATTTGTAACCTAGGAACATTACTGCTTTAAGAGAGAAAAAATTTAAACCCTCAGAAAATTACTCTCAGTCTAACGAGTTCTTTTCCACTGAATACAGACATCATTAGGGGATGGCTATAGCCCTGGGCTATGCATGAACTTTTTCTTCTAACTGTACACTTTATGTATAATTTAGCTTTCTTGCCTAAATTATTCAAGCAAATAGTGAGTGAAAATAATGGAGTTCACTGAAACCTTCCAGAGTATTAGAATAAAACAGTTTTTTACGTTGATTTGAATTTTTAAGCTTTTTAATCATGGATTTCAAATGGAATACAAATGTGTTTGACTCATCTTAGTTTCCTCCCCTTGTGCCCCTTTCTTTCCTTTTTCTTCTCCCTCCCTTTCTTCGCAGGGAAAGAAAGCAACCTGTCCTTAGCAAATACATTATCAATTAATAAATGCTGCTAAAGTATGAAGCTACCTGAGACAGGGAGCTTATGATCACAGAGCAGAACCTATCAAATTAAGAGCTTTTTTTAGTACTTGATAGTCTCCATTTTTCAGTAAGTATCCTTAGTTTTTCTAATCCTCCTTTTCCCCCCAGGTAGAGAACAGAGTTTCTACTAAGTTGTTATCAAAGGTGCAATTCCATGGATCAGTTCTCAAAAGTGTTCTATTGATATATGGGATCTAACAGCTGCTCGGGACCTGGTTGCCATGTAAAGAAAACCACGTTTTCCCCTTTGTTCAACTATGATGTTTGGTTGTGGGAATAATGTTCCTCTTGCAGCAGAGCAGAAGTGAGATCACAGGCTGACAAGCAAAGTGGTCAATTCCGCCAGACTGAATAGTGTTTCAGTAACAGGGAAAATGATTCAAATGGTTCCAGTCATATCAGGGACAACACTTCCTCCTGGACAGTTCAAAAGGTGGAAAATCCCCATTCAAGTCCAGAGTTCATCAGGTGTCTTTGGCCCATTGCTATCACATGACCAAGTTCATCTTGCAGGTAATTATTATGAGTGTAAAGTGAGGGTTGGCCTCATGTAAATTGTGATGACCCAGAGTGTAACACAAACGTAACAAAATCCAAAACGTAAATAAATGTCCTTTAATGCCTCCAATTTGGCCCCACTGTTCAATAATTCTCAGCTGGAGATAAAACTTATTCAAAAATAGTCTTCAAAAGAAAGCAATACAGTCCGAACTTAATGAGCAGATAGAGGTGAAATAAAAAACCAAAACAAACTACAGTGAAGGAAATTCCACAATGGACCAGGATAAGTAATTACCAACTTCAAGGAAATAACAAGGCACAGTATGTTGGAAGGATGCCAACCAAGATAACTTCAGCCCAAAATAAAACAAGCTTTGCTTCTGGCAACACTGTGTTTTAAATGTCTCTTTTATATACTATTCTCCCCAGCTGCAACCAATGAGGGGGAACATGGCCGCTTCCTCTCTCATAAGCCAAGTTGTTCCCTTCTCTGTTCCTTCCTGCCTGTCCTAGGATGCAGAGAGGATGGGCCTGGTTCTTCCTCTGACTTCCCAGCTGGTCTCTGCCCTTCCCCAGTCTCCTCCACAACCTCTGGAGCCACACCTCCACTCCCTGTCAGCTGTTTCTCCTGTCCCTCAGAGTCTAACAAGGACATGACATAAATCACCTTGATGTCTTTAAAGCAGGGGTGTCACACTCACGCCCTCATATTGGGACTTTTTTCCCCTTCGCTAAACTGGGCGTGGGTGTGGCCAGCATGGGACGCATCCAGTCCATGAGCCTGGAGTTTGACAGCCCTGCTTTAGAGGAAAGATGGGATAGAAATGTTACATTTCCCTGCTTTAAAGTAAGAAACTATTTTAAACTGTTCTTTGTAAAACCAAATAAAGTCTATATTAAAGACTACACTACAAATTCTGTGTGTTTTCCACACAGGACAGCTAAGGACAGTTCTGTGCCTAATTTTATTTTCCTGCAAGGGGAGGGAGACAAAAAAGGAAAGAAAGGGGCAAAAAACACATTTGTATTTCATTTGAAATCCATGATTAAAAAACTTAAAAATTCAAATCAATGTAAAAGTTATCCTGCTTAGTTTCAGCAATTGAGCCACTAAATGATAAAGGGTTTGCAAAGGTCACAAAAGGGAAATTGGCACTACAGGTAAACAATAGTTAGCCCAATACGTTGGTTTCCGCATGCTGTGTGAATGATTTCATTGGCTGAAGCTGGATTCACACACTACATGGATAACCCATGATACAGTTTGCATGTTTTTAACTTAGTGTGTTTATAAACTCAGCCGATTATTGTTTATTCAATAAAAATGACTAAGCATCATTTAGTAATTTGTGAACCCAATCTAAACCTGGACCCAACTTATTTAAAATGTTTAATGATTTCCTCCCTCTGAAAGGCTTCAAGAAAGCTAACGAACATTCAGTTAAGGCCTACAATAAAAGAGAATAATAATAACAAGATCAATGATTTGAAAACATCAGGGATTAAAACAGTAATCAAAAAGGCATCCAATCAAATACTTAAAACAGCTTCCATCAGAGTTAAGACACTTATGCAAAAACCTTCCTAAATTGAAAGTTTCTAGCTCATTAGTAAGCTAGCCTAGAGGACTTTCCTTGCAGGAAGTTCTAAAACTCAGTGCAAAATCTCTTCTCGATAGTCTCACCGCATTTCAATGGTGGCTGGAATACAAAGCAGAGAGTTTATTGATAAGTAGACTGGCTACAGGAAAATGTTCCTTCAGCTAGCCTTGCAATCAAAATCAGCGCTGGGAGAGGACTGTGGGATTCAGATCTATAATCTTAAACTGGGAGGCCTTCAAATGATATCAGAGTCAGACTCAAATCGACATGCAAACTGGTTAAGGTTAAAGTGGTCTTAAACAGGGGTGAGATCTGACCGGTGTAGCTACTGGTTCAGTGATTTTACATTTTGCGTGTGTATATCATCATCAGCTAGCAGCCTGGACAGCTGAGCAGTGCTGCGCATGGGTGTGCAGCGGTTGAAACAGCACTTTTTTCCTGCTTTTTCAACCGCAGCTGTGTCATGCAAAGCAGCTGCGGTTGAAAAAGCAGGAAATAGTCAGGTAAGAGCCTGGGCAGGTGGCTGGGCCAAAACAACAGCAGACATAGAACCGGCTCTATGTATGCTCTCTGTCTGCTGCTCTTCAGAACTACCAGTTCTACAGAGGTGGATAGAACTGGTAGAATCCCACCCCTGGTCTTAAATATAAGAATGTTCTTCATGTTGAGCTTCTGACCCAATTATTTATCAATATCTGGTACAGAGAAGAAGGATGAAGAAAGAACAGCAGGGAGGAGAAAGGTAAGAGAAAGACAGTCAGAGAAAGAAATTAGTGGGGAATGTTGAGGTGGGGAAAAGAAAATGTTGGCCCTTACCCTTAGCAGCCCTGTTGCCTTTCATCCTGTTATCCTTAAAAAATATTTAAGTTTATTTGAAATGGGGTAACTACCATCATATGCAATGTTGGGGGTTGGTCACAATTTGGGTAAACCCAGAATGAATGCTTGATGTTCTGAAAGTATGTAAGGCAACTGACCCCCCAAATATTTGCAAAATCAATTGAAGCTATGAGACCCCCAAACAAGACATGAGGCAATCGTTGGCCTTTCCCATTATAGTTCTCATTATATATTAGAACCATTGTACAAGTAGGGGAACATTTATAGTTAGTTCTCATCATAATCCCGGTTGGGTCTAGGACAACTCACCATGGCCAATTTGACAGGGCCAATTCACTGCAAGACAACTCAGCCGGGACAACTCACCACAGAACAACTTACTGTGGGACAAGAGTTACACTAACATTGAAGAAATGGTGGAATAAGTATCATTAAAGAAAGAATACCAAAGGAAGGACAAAATGAATTGTGAATGATAAAAAAAATATTTTTAAAATTATTTTAAATAATTAAATTGAATTATGGAATTGTTCTACACTCCTACAGTGAGTTGTCCCACGGCAAGTTGGCCATGATGAGTTGACCATTGGCAAATTGTCCCATTCTATGTAGAAGGAAATCAAGGGTAAAAGGAAACCTGATTCAGTATGAGTTGCTTTGAGATTCAATTTTAAAAAAGATTTGTCTAGACTCTTCTCCCAGATGACTGACACTCTCCCTCTCTCCACACCCACACAAACAATCAGCTGGCATGAGTCACCATTTTGATTGCGGGTGGATGGATGGACAGATCAACAGACAGACAGATAGTTATGGTCTCCAGGCTCCAAGCCCTACAACTTTGAAATCAGCTACCTCTTTCCCTTTACCTCTGTGTAAGTTTTATGGCTATTAAAAGGGGGTTAGACATTTTTTGGTTGGACTAATATATTAGTTCATAGCCTTATTATTTTATCCTAGTCTCATTAACAATTGGCATTTTCAGATTGGTATTTAACAATGCATTTTATATGTGTAATGTATATAGGTAATCCTCAACTTATGACTACAATTGAGTCCAAAATTTCTGTTTCTAAAGGGAGACATTTGTTAAGTGGGTTTTGCTCCATTTTACAACCTTTCTTGCCACAGTTGTTAAGTGAATCACTGCAGTTGTTAAGTTAGTAAAACAGTTATTAAGTGAATCTGACTTCCTCATTGACTTTGCTTGTCAGAAGGTCGCAAAAGGTGATCACGTGAGCTTGGGACACTGTGACCGTCATAAATATAAACCAGTTGCCAAGGAGCTGAATTTTGATCACATGACTATGAGGATGCCGTAATGGTCGTAAGTATGAAAAATGATCATAAGTTACTTTTTTCAGTGCCATTGAACGATCAGAAAACGAACTGCTGAAAGTTGAGGGCTACCTGCAATGTGAATAATAAATCCATTACACATAATGCATAGTAATTGGTGAAAAAAAATGCCAAATCCATTCTAAACATCTGGCTGACTGTGCAGCCAATCATAATAACCAAATTGCAGTACCTCATTTCAGTTTACAAATGTGCTTTCATTGGGGAGATTTGGTCAAAGTCACGTTGAATTGAATAACATGTTTGAAGTTTCATATAGCCCAGGGGTGTCAAACTCACATTGTCACGGCAGCTTCATGTGATGTATTGGGACTTTTTTCCCCTTTGCTAAACTGGGCATGGTCAGCAGGTGACACATCCGGCCTGTGGGCCAGGAATTTGACAGCCCTGATATAGCCTATAGTAGATTGTGATGAATTTGTTGAAATATTTTAATGTATTTTGGTTTAGAGAAAACCTAAGAAAATTAAATAGGTTTGCAATAATAAATATTTTTCACAAAAAGTTAGTTCTGATTGTGATAACATGATATATAATTACAGTATTTATTAGAACAAATTGGATGTGTAGAAAATGGCTCATCATTGATCAGGAACTGAGAAAGAGGGAGGGAGGGAGGGAGGGAGATGATATCATCTTGCTATGTAGCTTTATAGATAAATCTATAAGATAGGCTTGTGATGACTTTAGAAATGTGCCAGTCGGGGGTGTGATTGTATATGTAGTTTTGGATGCAAATTATGCCTGTGGCTGGCTGACATCCTGAGTGATTTGCAGCTGTTAGAATGTATATTGTAATGAGGAGCATAATTCTGAAAATTAATGTATCAAAGACTGAGATAGTTGTGTTTGACAGGGAAAATGAACTGAACAATTGCAACAGCAAGTGACTGAATTGGTGTACCTTGGAAGAATGTTTATTAAAGATGAGAAATGTACAAGGAAAATTTAAATACCTCAAATACCAACCGCCCTGTACGGGCGCACAGATGGGGTCTCCTCGGGGTGCCGTCTGCGACTCAGTGTCGCTTGGCGACAACCCGGGGGAGGGCCGACTCTGTGGCGGCTCCCACTTTGTGGAATCTTCTTCCGCTGCAGCTCCGGTTGGCCCCCGATCTCTGCACCTTCCGCCACAATTTGAAGACTTGGCTCTTTTTACAATCCGGGCTGTGCTGATTCTCTGGGGGTTGGTTTTATTTAATTATGGGGTTTTAACTTTAATTCAGCTTTAATTTAATATGTTTTTAACTAATTTATTTATTGTTGTATTTTCTTTTAGCTGTGAGCCTCCCCGAGTCCTTTTTGGAGAGGGGCGGCATATAAGTCGAATTAATAAATAATTAAATAAATAATTTTAGAAAGATAATGGAAGCAATGTAGCAAGGAATGTATGTCAAAAGAAGAAAAATGGCTGTCCGTAAAGCATACTTCTGCCCACTGTATTACATGGAAGTGAAAGAAAAACAAGGAGAAACTTAAAATAAACTGAATAAAGTGGGAATGAGGTACTTAAGAATTGTCTGTGTGGTAAAACAAGAATGGAGACAGTTAAGAATGATTGGATGCTGCATGAATATGGATTGAAAAGAAAAGTGAATAACCAGTAAAAAAAAAAGTACATTGAGATAATTTGGCCATCTACATTTTTAAAATTATTTATTGGATTTATAAGCCACCCAACTCAAGTTATGTGACTTTGAATGATGTACAACAGAGAAACAAACAATAAGCAAAAAAACCCATGAAGAAAATACATTATATAAATTTATTAATAAACACAATAAAAAATACCAAAATGAGATTATATTCAACTGTATCCAAACACCTGGGATAAGTGTTGGATATCCATGACTTTTAAGATAAGAATTTAGTCACAAGACATATGGAAAGGAAGAGAGAATGGGTTGGGAGGAAGGGGGAAATGGAGAAAGTGTGTTTGAATGGATTTGAGAAATCCTAAAAAAGAAATGGGTGAAACAGATGAAAAGCTTAAGAAAGAAAAGACAACCTAGTGTATGAAGCAACCTTACATATGGGGTGGAAACAGGGATGTTTGCAAGGATACAAAAAAGAATAGAGCAGTATAGTAAATGCACAAAGGGCAACCCAAATTTAGTCAAATTATCTTTTCTTTCTGCTGTCTCCTTTTTGTAGTTTTCTGCTTGTTATTTCTTATTTATTTTATATGCATTGCATACTGTTGCATATCCTTAAATCTAGCAGTAGAATGAGTAGAGTCTAGGACAACTCACTGTAGCCAACTCGCCATGGCCATCTCACTATTAATATGCCTTTGAATATGTATCTTAGGGTTTTTTTTCTCAATTTTTGTGCCTTATGTTTAAATGACAAAAAGAGAGGAAGGAGAAGGGCATTATAAGGTAGAAAAAAGCTGCTTTTTTTTTAGATTCCCAAAGATTGGACAGCATTGGGAATGAACTCTTCGTAATTCCAGAGCTTATGTTTTCTTGTGTGTTAATTATTCAAAGTGCTCATTTCATTATGCCCTGAGGCCTGGCCACATCAAATCTCATATTAGACATCTTAATAAAGCTAATAATAAATATTTAGTACTGCAAGCAAAGCTCAGGAATTCTTGTAAGAGATGAACCACTTTGGCCTGCTGGGAATTGAAGCTCAACAATCTAGAGAATTATTGGTTATTCTCCCTCCCGTAACACAAACCAATCTCAGTATACTTTTGTTGTTGTTCTGGTTTGAAACCCTCTTCCTAGTGCACATGTGATTAATGCCATCACTGCCTGAAGGAGTCACTGGGGATACACAGTGACAAGTAAATGTGTTTGTAGGTAGTCTTCAGGTTACAACTACTCGCTCAGCAACTATTCAAAGTAATGGTACCTCTTTCTTTTTACCTTTTTTTTGCACCTTTGTTCTTTCCTTTCTTCCTCTTTTTTCCTTTCTTTACTTTGTATTAGTTTTTGTTAGTTTTTAAATCTTTTTTTTAAAAAGTGTTTAATAACATTTATGGAAATATATATAAACCCAAAGTTATGATGGCAAGGGATTGGACTAAAAGACCTCCAATTTGTCCCTTCCAGCCCTATCATTCTGACTTCTATGGCACTGAATGAGGGGGACATACATAATAATAATAATAATTTATTAGACTTGTATGCGCCCTCTCTCCCTAAGGACTCAGGGCGGCTCACAGTATAAAACCCAATACAATAATTTACCTAAAAAAACAATTAAACATTACATCCTGTCCTTGGAATTCCAGACATAACAACATCTCCATGACACAATTGTGTTTAAGACATTGGAATACAGCAAGTTGCAATTGGAATACAACAAGTTCTCTGGAGGCTTCCCTTAAGCAAAATCAATGGGAAAGCCAACAGGAAATCAGAAGCTTGCTCCCACTCCTGCAGAGTTTCCTCCCCCCCTCCCCCCACCCCCACTTCTGGAGTGCCCCACACAGCACCTATGCATCTGCCAGTCTAATTGTCTGGGTCTCCTGCCTCTTCCCCTTAACATCCCATGAAGTCTTGAAGTCATGATGGCAACCAGGACTACCAGGATTGTCATGTGACATCACACTTTATGATTACATTGCTTAGCAACAAAAATTTGGACCCCAAATTGCCATCACAACCTGAGGACTGCACATTGTAAAGAATTTGTTAAACGATGAAGCCATAGTTCATTTTGGAGTAGGGAGAGAACTTGCTTGACACTCTGATGTCGGGTATACTACTTGCTGGAGTAGTGAACCCAGGCCCATAGATCACAGATAGCATGCTTGACTCTCATTTTGAGCTTTTCAACCATATAATTTAAAGACTGGTTGACATAATGCTTAAACTCTATTAATTTTAAAGGAACCAAAAGCAAGTTGAATTGCACATATAAGCTTGCTGATTTGGCTCCATGTTTGTGTGCAGTCTGACTGATGTGCTTCCATTATGATGAAAGTCAAATGAAAATTTGTAGAAATCCATCTGTCTGTAAGCCTGAGAGTAGCTTCAAGGTTTTAAGGTGTTGATGCATGAGTGTTATTGCTGAGGTTTAGCAATCCAACTTCATAAAGTTAAACTTCCAGAAATGGAGGTACTCGGAAATTCTGCTCAAGGCTACAATGAGCAGGGGTTTAATGTGAAGCCTTGATAGGAGCTCAGATACAGAATAGCCAATCTTTGTGGTCCACAAGGCAGAGATTAGAAATGACTCAAGTGCATCCATGCTTACGATGAAGAGCTGATCCAATTCTTAGTAAACCTAGCCTGTGGCTCAAGCTTTTTTAAACAGATGCTTCTTAGGCCTCCATATGATTCCAGTTCCATTGTACTAAAATTACCACCTTAGGATTCCTCAGAGACTCACTTTAATAACCTTATAGAAATTGGATATTAATCTGCATCTTGTCCATCCAGATGTGCCCAGAACTTTTCATTTAAACAGTTATTAAGTGATATAAGTAATGTAATCTTTTGTTTAAAAAAAACTAGTTTAAATAAGTAAGAATTTTTGCTAGTATAATGAAATGAGTAATATTCCAACTTCAGTTCTGTACTGATCATCAAAACTTGATTCTGAATTAGCTTTAATCTGGCCACCTATTTAATGTTTATTTTGCCTGGACCTTTGCTAAAGTGATACTCTGAATTTATTTGCTCTCATTTGGAAATGATAAATAATAACTCTTTCATAGGGAGCCACAAGGACTGTGCAGAATGGGCATTGTTCAAAAATTAATGTAGTTGCAGCTAATCATATCCAGATTAGAGCAAGCATACAACCTTTCAGTAGAGCTACCAAAATAAAGGAATGAATGAATGAATGAACCAACAAACAAATAAATAAATACCATTAGAAACAATACTATGAGTAATTAGCATAGAGGTTTGGGTTATTCCAAGTTTATTTATTTGTTTAATTCATTTGTGTATATAACATTATGGATGGAAAGTGGGACACCGGATGATGTCTCCTCTATTCTAGAGCATTACAATAACAATAGGAAGAAAGGGATGATGCATCCAACCAGTGCAAACCATCTTGGCACCTAAATCTGAGTGCTGGATATTACAGGCTCTATCACTCTCTTTGAACTAATTTGTTATCTTGCAAATCACAAGGAAGGCCCAATCTATTGCAACTGGTAGTCTTGCTTGAAGTCAAATGGCTTTTGTAGAAAGGCCAACTAAAGGGCTATAGAAGTGATTGGTCCCATACAGTAAGGAAAATATATCTTGTTGCTGCACAGAACTGCTTTATGGGGTGATTTAATCAAACCAGTTTTGAAACAAACCACACATACTCACACCATTTATTCAACATTTGAAAAGTTGATATCATTGTAGATTGCAATTGTTTGCATTTTCCAAAGCAAAATAATTCAAGGAGGTTGGTGCATTTCCATCCTTCTCTATCTATCAGGTATGGGACTAACAGATTTCTGTTCTCCTTTTCCATCTATTAGTATCTTTATCCCTTTTGAATTGTTGGGTAATTAAAGGTAAAGATTCCCCTGGAACATATGTGCTAGTCATTTCTGGCTCTACGGGGCTCATCTCTGTTACAAAGCCGAAGAGCCAGCGCTGTCCGAAGATGTCTCTGTGGTCATGTGGCTAACATGACTAAATGCCAAGGTGCACGGAATGCTGCTGCCTTCCCACCAATGTAGTCCCTATTTTTCTACTTGCATTTTTACATGCTTTTGAACTGCTAGGTTGGCAGAAGCTGGGACAAGTAACGGGAGCTCATTCCATTACTCGGTGCTAGGGATTCAAACTGCCAAACTGTTGACCTTTCTGATCGACAAGCTTAGCATCTTAGCCACTGAGCCACCGCATCCTGAGCCACCCCATGGGTAATTAGCTTGATGTAAAATATAATTTAAAAGATGAATATACAGTAGAAATCCATCTGACATTGCAAAGCTTGACATAACTGTCTATTTTAGAAAGCCTGGATCAATTTTGTAATTTTGCAAATTAATTTTCAGGAGTTGGAGTTAAATCTTGAACAAGCGCTAATAGAAATAGACTCATCGACATCAATAGATTTAGCTAAAGATCAGGCATTTGTGTTTTTATTTCTTATACATGCTGTATCCTTAGCTAAGCCAGGTTGCTCCAGAAAGCCAGTATTAAATCTAGAGAATTTGTCATTAGTGTTGTAGTGTTGGAAGATGTTTAAACCCTGAGTGGTTTACATAGCACTTAAGGTGGGAAGCAAATTCTTGGTGAACTACCTTTTAAACTGATTTGGGTTTGTGGATTTCTTCTCTGATTCCTTCCTCGACTAATGTTCCTTAAGCAGATCCCTAAAGATGAGTTGACAAGTTGGGTTCTGGAATTTTTGTTAGGTGGGAACTACTATTAGTTGGGTTCTGGAATTTTTGTTAGGTGGGAACTACTGTTAGTTGGGTTCTGGAATTTTTGTTAGGTGGGAACTACAGGATTGATAATCCCACTTATGTTTGGAGTATTCAACATTGGGTAACGGGCTTAGCACGTTCCTGAGTCAAATGGATCTTGGAAACCTTTCAGTTACCAAAAGATGTCTTCTCTTCTAAAAGAGACTTCTGAGTCTTAAAAACTAATTTTGTATGATGCCCAATTGTTGATGGGCCTTTGGAGTTGATGGACCTTTGGAGGAATGTGCTCCAAAGGACTGTAGCAGGGATTTTTACAGAAAAGTTGCTGGTTACAATGCTTGGTTTGGACAGGTTCATGAAGTGATGTCTTGGCAGTCCACAATGATGTTTCCTATATATCACTTCACTTTGAACAACACTCTTCCCCCAAGTGACTTGTAATACTTAGTGCCTGATTGTGATACTGGGGTAGCCAGGTACTCTGCAATCTTACCCCACACACACACACACACACTTTTTTAAATCAGTGGCAGGCAGCAGAAGATAGTACCAGAGCAAAAATGGAGCAAACCAACAGCATTTTCAGGCAAAACCAGAAATCCTTGGAGGTCACAGCTTGATTTCAATCTGCCACTCTTTCTAATATATTGCTTAAAGCACTGTCCTCTTTTTTCCTAGTGGTAGGGATGGGTACTTTATTATTGCAGAGTGGGAAAGGACATTGATGGGTTTTCTGTTGCACATCTCCCCATCACATTGGAGGTTCTCTGGCTTCAGAGAAGAGGGCTTTATCAGAAGAGGTGGTGCTCCTTATGAGTTGCTTTACATTTTATTTGAACCTCAAGAATACAGGGAAACAAGATCAAACATTCATCCTCATTTCTTGGCCAGTAAATTAAGTGGCTGAACTATACAACATACCTCTGAAGATTTCTCCAACTTTGAAAGAGAGAGAAAAAAATAACCCTTTCTCCCAAACTGAGTAACAACAACCCCTCCACCCCCCAAAAAGAAGGCTTATGTTCAACATTAATATTCTTTGCATTTAACATAGCTGTACAAAGAGAAAGTAGTTTCTTGTTCTCACAATACAAATTATCTTTTTTCAAACATAAAATGTCACACCGGCCCATCACTGAATAACCCTGCATCTTAAGCTATAAATAAATCTGTATTAAAATGAAGCTGGGGAGCTGGGGAGAAATGAGAACTCAGTGTTCTCTTTTCATCCAATCTATTAATTAAAAACCAGAGAATTAGATAGTGAAGTCCCTTGATAGAATTACATTATTTCCCACAGAATTCAAATTTGACAAAGCCCATTGCAACATCACACATGAGAATTACATTTCCAATGTGGTTAAATATATCAGATGGCTACAGGTAGGCATAGCAGAGCCCAGCTCCCCAATTACCCTCTTTCTCCCCTGAAAATTAATGCTTCACATATCCACTAATCTTTTCCGATATCTCAATTGTTTCTGTTTTGGCCACATTCTTCTTTCCCAATAAGCACAGACACTGAATTGTTTTTTCCCCCTCCCTTTTGTGTGTGTGTATACAACATGTAAGAGAAGTTCAGCTTCTCTCTGTGCAAAAGTGCTACACAAGGAATATCAAAATGTTTAGTAAAAGGCCAGCAACTGGTTTTGACAAACTGTCTTGCACTAAAAAAAACAGTACTGGATTGTTCCAACACAATACAGCCTGAGTTCCCAAGGATGTATCTCAAGTTTTGGTGAAACCCCAGAATATCTCCAAAGTTATACATTGCATTTGGGGGTGCAGGTGGTAGACATTTATGAAATAATCATGAATGTGTACTCAGTTAAATTATAATTAAATGTCTACTTCAATTGTATTAGATCTATTATAGGCTTTGCCCTGACCTGACCTACTTTTTTGCTCTCAAGTAAGCTCCTCAAAAATGAAGAATATGTGGCTCTTAACCTGAAAACAGATAGATGCTCCCATTTCATCTAAATGCACAGGTGGACAAGTCATGCCTCTTCAATGCCCTATAAAACAACTTCATCTTTTGCAAGGGTTGAAAAACTGATCCATGGTTTGTGTACAGACCAGACTTCTGTTTGACATCCACATGCATGCAGAAGCAGACTGCAGGAGCATTCAGAACAGCCACACACAAGCCTTGCAAAGTGTGCGGCTACTTCAATTTAATAATAATGTGACACATCCCTTTTGATTGTTTTCCACAGTCCTGCCACATGGGAAAATATCTGGTTGGAGAAATCTTCAGAGGTATGTTGTATAGTTCAGCCTGCCACATGGAACACTTTAAATAATTGAATTAAAGTGAAAATGGTGAAGACACCAGGCTGGAAATTGAGAGAATTTGAGTTCTAGTCCTGCCACTAGGGTTGTAGTCCTATATAACTGCTACTTTGAGATATCTTTTTGAATAGATCTGGATGGGGATATGAGGAAGGATTAGGAGATTTAAAATAAAATGAGATGCGGGATGTTATGCACATGATACGAAAGAAAGAATGTTTTGTTTTTATTATTGAATATGGTTGGTCACACAGTCAACCAGATATTTAGGCTGGATTTGGCATTTTGATTCACCTATCGAGCCCTTTCCAAAGGTCAGGGTTAAGGGGTCAGGGTAATAATTCACTGGAAGGTTGTTGTAATGGCTGGTTGCATAACCAGTGAGATATGTAGACTGGATTTGACATTTTTATCTACAAATTTAGACCTTCCCAGGGACCTACTGTAGGACACGCAGATGTTATTTGATGATTTAAAAGGTATTGTTGCAGGATGTAAGCTGTTCCAAGTAAAGCTGCCTTTTGCAATTGACCGGTGGTGATTTTGTCAATGCCCATGGTATTCAGTGGTGCTTCCAAATGATTTGGGATTGCAGCCAAAGCACCTATGCCTATTGGTGCTAGCTTTGCTTTCTTCTTCTTATTTACTGAATAGAAAATAAAGTTGAGAGAGAAAAAAATAAGGTGGCAGTTCATATCTCCAATTCTCTGCCAGCTTTATTCTGTACAGCTGGCATTCGGTACTAACTTCATGCACTGAGCAAGCAAAACAGAGGATGCAGTTCATTGAGAAGCAATGATTCAATAACTGGCCCTGAAAATGACAGCATTACAGCTAATTGTATGCCATGCAAACTAATGTCAGGATTTTTGAACTGGCAGCACATTGATAATGCTGTCATGCACATTTTCAAGCCAGTTGTTCTCTTCTGCAGTTTCTCTCTTTTTCTTGCTATTGTCTCACAAATTGAGATGGGCCTTCATTCTAATTATCTAATAACCCATAACATGAAAGCATGCTGTGATCACTAATACAAGTCTGCAACGTGTAAACAAGATTACCTTACCTAGCACCCTCTAAATCTTAGCATCTTCAACCAAGAGGGAAAATCAAACACTTATGGAACAAGTGTGATTAGGGCCAGTACCCATTACAGGATGATATTCCATTGTTTGACAGAAGGTATGTATGTTAGAAACTAAAATGCAAGAGCTGGCTTTAGCAGTATTATATTGGTGCATCTAAATATTTTTTTTTTGAAAAAAACCCATGCCCATCTTTCATTCTCTTGCTCTAGTATGATTTTCATTTGGAGCAAAATGAAACTTATAACTGAACATTTCTTTTTCCCAAAGTTTCATAGAGAAAATATTCATCCTAACTAACAGAGCCTAAGGACTCCTGGTGACTACATAGACACATCCATTTCTTGGTAGCAGTAGTGGTTTGCCATTATCTTCTTCTAATAAGGTATTTTTCCATCTTCCTGGTCCTAAAGTGTTGGTAGTGGGACAAAACATAGATGCCATGGAGAATGACTCTGAAGGACAGTGGGCAGATCCTTTTAGCAGCTTGAGAGCAGCTTGAGCCCATTCAATAGACTCTGATTTGCTGAGTTAGCAATAGCAATAGCACTTAGACTTATATTCCACTTTACAGGGCTTCACAGACCTCTCTAAGCAATTTACAGAGTCAGCCTATTTCCCCCAACAATCTGGGTCCTCATTTTACCCATCTCGGAAGGATGGAAAGCTGAGTCAACTTTGAGCCTGGACAGATTTGAACTGCCAAATTGCAGGCAGCCATCAGTCAGCAGTTACATCTAAATACATCTATTATCTGAGATCCAGTGATCCAAGCCAAGTCCAACTGACACGAGAACTACTCTGAGCCCACTTTCAAAGGAATCAGATGCCCCATGTCATCCCAGAGTGCCTGTAGTTAATCATGGCTACTTCCTATGCTGGCTTGTCCAAAGTCTCAGCCCTGTTGAAAAACAAATCCAATCTTGAGTTGGCTCCCTAGGGAACATGAACAAACAGCATGTTTAACTTTTTGAGCAGTTTGATCTTCAGAGAAAGAGAATTTACATGCAAGAAAAGTTGGAATAGTTTAAGAATTTCACATAAATCGTTACATTAATGAATTGCATGGTCTAGCTAGATCATTCAAAGTCAAACTTTAGAGTCAGATTCATGCATCCACACAGAACTTTAAATGTATTATTTATTCTTCAATAACTATTTCTTTCTTTTAATAAATGCAATATTGGGTTATAAAATAGACAAAGATTTTTTTGAAATCATGAACATTAATCTCTTTTATACCGGAATGCAAATACTAAAATGGCAATGATTTAATTACACTGTTATAATGCTTTTAGAGTTGAAAGTATCATAATTTAGGGTTGTGCTACTGTATTCTTCAAAGGGGTCCTTCAATTTAACATTATTATAGTATATAATAGGTGTGAAGGACTCCTTCAAAGCTTCATTTCAAAGTAAAATGGTCATCTCATTTTAACAAAGAGAGGTGTGTGATTGTATTACTTTGCTTTGCTTTACAAAATTTTGGATGAACAATGTAAAATGTATATTTTACTTTCTCCAGTCAGCTCTCCACCTCTGGCACAGCTTTGGTAAGCACAGCAAAGGATGGACCACAGCTGCCACAAGTCACCCTGATGTTTGGTGAGCCATGTGGGAGAACACCAGGGGTGGGATGCTACTGGTTCTGCCCAGCTCTATAGAACCAGTAACTCTGAAGAGCAGCAGACACCGAACCAGTTCTGTGTTTGCTGCTGTTTGGCCCACCCACCCACCTGCCTGCCTGCTCGGGCTCTTACCCGTCCTTTATTTCCTGCTTTTTCAAACTCAGTGCTTTGCGCAGCACAGCTGAGGTTGAAAAAGCAGAAAAAAGAGGCTTTTCAAACACTGTGCACCTACGTGCTGTGCTTTTCAGCTCTCCGGGCAGCACAGTTTAAGGTTTTTTTTACATGCACATGCAAAATGTAGTCACCGAACCAGTAGTAACACTGGTTGAATCCCACCCCTGGAGAACACATCTGTCTCCTCTACCAGCTCATTACCAAAGCCCAAAGAGGTTTCTGCCCAGGTGTAGTGCTAGCACAGAAGTTTCTCCTGAAATGAGCAAGTGAAAGAAGAGAGGAAAAAGTTCCAAAGCAGTATCCATTTGGTTTGTGTTACTTTTTTGGGTCAGTCATATTATCTCAACAGCAAATAGCTATTGAAATTTGGCATAGAAAAGAAAGATGGAGGAAGGAGGGAAGGAAGGAAGGAAGGAAGGAAGGAAGGAAGGAAGGAAGGAAGGAAGGAAGGAAGGAAGGATAACCCCAATAAGCAAAGTCACAATTTACATCTTTCTTTTCTCTGTCAATCAATCCAGAATAACAGCACTAAATGGAATATTCACTAATTCCTTGCACTAAATGGAATTTCAAGAAAGAGGTAAGAAAAAAAAATGTTGCGTTTTCCTCATTCAGTGCAACTTATTTCAGAGTGGTCATACTATACAATGTTTAGTTTTTCAGGTATCATCTTTTTTTTTAACAGAATGTCTTAGACCTCACATAAGCTCCAGTTAACTATTCCTGGAAAATAAAACTGGTGGATTGCGGCAAAGATAACCTACAGAGGATCCTAGGGGGTGGCAAGGAAGAGACATTGGGGATGTTATGAAGGGCTACATTGTCATGGAAACCATTTGGTGAGAAAACTCACCACATGACTCCAAAAGCAGCCTACATTTGAAATCCAGAACAGTCCAGGATTGCCAATGGAAACTTCTAGCCAAAATTGTCAATGAAGTAGGATTTAACTCAGTGGCTGCGTTTCTATGGTGTCACTATGCCATTTATAAAGTGGCCCCCTGAAGACTTTGGGGGATGGGATTTCAGTCTTGTATTCAGTGCCCTAGTGTCCCTCCAACCTGAGAAACTTTTACTATAAACCACTTTCTGTTAGAGATGAATAATTGTCATAGTCCATAGAAAAAGTAACTTGGCATATTCTTTTAAAATGTACGAGGTTTTTTTTGTCCTTTAATGTAAAACTCTACACTAGAGACTCTGTGGCCATGCTGGCTGGAAACTATGGGAGTTGCAATCCAATACATCTGGAGGGCAGCAGGACAGAAAGAGCCATCTCGGTTAAAAAAGCTGTTTTTTTTCCATCATGCTGAGTTTTCCCTGTTCCCTGCTCTGAATATCATGCTTCCTGTTCCCACATTAGTGAAACCTACATTGTGCCCCTGAGTTTTTATATTTGAAATATATAAGTTGTTTTCAGCATGTGCTGCAGAGAAAAAGAATTTAGTGAAAAATAAAAATAAATGGTATTTTAAATATTAAATACATGGAGTGTACGATATAAAAAGAACTATGAGCGGCTTCTGTTTCAGCAGCTTTTTACAGGGTTTCATAACAGAAAATGCAGAATAATGGACTTCCCCAAAGGATTTTTTTTTTAAAAAGAAAAAAACCTAATGATTTTTTTTAGCAGTTTTCACTAGATGACTCTTCAAACAGAGGCCACTTGTAACACTTCAGATAATTCTGCTATCAAATAACTCTACCATGGTGAGAAGTCTGCGGTTTAAAAAAATAAAAATTAGCACTTGTAATAACAAATTTTGGAGAGGATTATGCTGTCATAAACAGACCCAGCAGGGGTTTCAACTGCAGAGAAAATTAAAATGGCCCACTTCTGGGTCTCATTGCTAGAATACAGTGCCAGTTTTGTGGATTAAATTTTAACTGACTGATGTCTCTTCCTGGACCTTGTGGATTTGTTTTTGGTTTTTGGGTTTGTTTGTTTTTTTTGCATTCTCTCTTTGTGATAATTTCTCATTGTGATGTAATAGCACTCTATTCAATCAAGACAAGGCAAGTAAGGAGAGGAAGATGTTCAACATTTGGAATCACTGCCGTAGCATGCATTTCTGATACATAATAGCCAAGGCATAAATGACTAAAATACAGCTAGATACCATTTTATCCAAAATTGTTCCAATGGCATCTATTAAAGATCCTGGATTTTGGATGCCATCAAACGGGAATTTCCAAGCACAAAATGCAACGTTTTAGATAATTAATTTATTGTGTTGGTTTTAGTTGTGAGCTGCCCCGAGTCCTTTTTGGAGAGTGGGCGGCATACAAGTCAAATTAATAAATAATAAATAAATAAATAAACTTGCATTCGTTCCTGTGAGGTTTGTGTACTGGGTAGGTTCTGTTGGAAACCGATTCCCTTGCCATTTTTTTTTAGTCCTACTGACCACTAAGCTTTTTGCTCCTCTCTATGCCTTGACTCTGCTTTCTTCTGCTTGGAAGACAGCTACTCTTCTAATCTCAACCTCTTCAGCTTAATTTCTACACACACAAAATGGTGAGAATTATGCCACACCTGGAATACTGCATCCAGTTTTGATTGCCATAGCATAAAAAAGATGTTGAGATTCTGGAAAAAGCACAGAAAAGAGCAGCAAGAATGATTAGGGGGCCAGAGGCGAAAACTTACGAAAAATGGTTATATGATTGGGTTTGTCTAGACTCTAGTCTAATGAAAAAAAAGACTAGTGGTGACATGATAGCAGTGTTCCAATATTTGATGGGCTCCTACAAAGATCAGGGGGTCAAACTATTTTCCAAAGCACCAAAGGGCAAGATGAGAAACAATGGATGGAAACTAATCAATGAGAGAAACAGTCTAGAACTAAGGAGAAGTTATCTAACGATGAAAACAATCAACCAATGAATCAGCTTACTTTCAGAAGTTATGGGTGCTCCATCACTGTAGGCTTTCAAAAGGAGACTGGACAACCATTCTACTGAAATGGTATAGGGTCTCCTGCTCAAGTAGAGGACTGGGCTAGAAGACCTCTGAAGTCCCTTCCAACTCTAGTATTCTATGTTCTGTGTTCTATTCTTTCCCCCACCCTACCCTACGAAGTTCAGCAATGCAGGCTTACTCTCAGAATATATACTTTCTTTAGTAAATATAATGTCCTTTTAGATCTTATGCATAGTGTCTAGATGATCTTAATGGACTTAATTTCTACTCAGATTTGTATATTCACCTGAACTTGGACTCTTGGTGAATGAAGTAGAAGATTCCAACAGGACTTCCCTCAAAATTTCTCTTTACAATCATTAGTGAATTATTTATTCATGCTGAGTGAATGTGCTGGCTGAAGGCATCCCCAATTCTCCTAAAATCTTCCTCTCCACTCTATGGCCTCTCTGATCCTCTGCACTTCCATAATCTTTGGCCAGTGCAGCCAAGAATTATTCCACCTACAAGGCTGAATCCCCTTGAATTTCAAAAGTAGAATGTAAATGGTTGATCTGAACACTAGGAATTGGAAGACATGAAGCTGCAAAACAAACTAAGTTTAGAAATGTGAAATATAAATACATAAATCTATTTTAGCAGATGCTTCCTTTTTCCCAGGATTGCCTAGAAAATATTCATTACACTTTATCCAGGTTGACTGAAAAGCCTTTCCTCTTTAATGAATCTTACTCCAACCAAGCCCTTGTTGTGATGACAGAAATGCCCCTTCTACATTTACATTTTATAATCTTAGTAATCCCAATATTCTACTTTGATTAACTGATGTTGATCTTAACTTGATCCAAACCCATGACTTTGTTAACGTGATAGAAATCTTTCGCATCCTGGAAAGGATCCAGTATTTTCCTGGCTAAGCTAATTCAAAGCCATATTTGTATAAAATTCATTATTTTGGAGATGTATGTTCATCAGACCAGGCTAACCTTGGTAGGTTGATGGGTTGATGATTTCTTGGGCATGAGTATCTTGGGGAGGCATGAAATACTTGCCACTTAATATTTAATTACCAATAAGCATCTCTAAATACTTTCCCCACAGCAATGAAAACAGTACTTTTTGTTAGCAAGCTAGATAGCAATAACAGATCGACATTATCCTGAAAAACTGTTTGGTTCGTACAACAAGGACTGAGCTAGAAGAAGAAAAATTCAAAGAATTGCTAGCATAAGGATAGCTGATCTTGACTTTTTTAGTTTGGGTTTTTTTTTTGTTTGTTTGCTTTTTTTTGCTGGCTGGAATTTTGCTGTATGGAAAGCTGTAGAACAGAATAAGTTACGAATTCTGAAATTATGAGCTGGGGATGAAATTATGAACTGGGGATGAGACAAGGTCAACATCATAGGTTCCACTGGATAAAGTTAGAGTTGCCAAGCTGTCCCAGGGATATTATAAATAACTAATGAAAAAAAGTTCTTGCTGCCTTATCTTCATCCAGGATTTGATCATCTATACTTTACTTGGCTCAGCCAGCACCATTTCTCATTGATTATTGCAAACTGAAAACTATCTAGAGAGATTTTATCTGTGTGGATTCATATCTAGAATGCTCTGGTGGGCTGTTTGGCGAATGTGCATCTAGCTGTAAGACTAGATTCACACATCACATAGAGCCATAAGGTAGCTTTTAGTTGAGAGAAATGGGTATATTCAGCAGCTGTGGGGTCTATTGGGACAATATTTAAGCCAAAGCAAATGTCCCCATATTGAGTTAGAGTTATTTAATGCATTAATTATATAACTTTCTTATTTTAATTTTCAGAAATCTAAGTCAGTGGGAGTCCATTGCTGACAAAAAACACTGTGTGCAGAGAAGAAAAGCTTAAATCTTCCCTGCCTCTTGCTCCATTCTAGTTGAGGTTTTATTTCTTATTCCTGTTTTTTATGACCCAACAAAAGAGAGAGAAAACTACTAAACAAGTAGGTGCACTGGGAGGAGTTAAACTTTCTTTTAACTCTCAGAATCAATCATCTCTACACATAAACTGCCATAATAAAAAATAAGGGAGCCACGTATAATACATTTAGGGTGTTCATTTGAAAGTTTGCAGATCTGAAAATTGTATGTTTCCCAAAGTCTGATGTGTGTGTGTGTGTGTGAGAGAGAGAGAGAGAGAGAGAGAGTGTGTGTGTGTGAAAGGACTAGCCATTCCAGATACAGCTATGAATCCTCTTCCACCTCAGATAGACCTACCAAGTTCACAGATGACCAGATAAGCATACAGTGTGAATTTGGATATGCATCAGTAATCACTGCATGCATAGATCTCACCCACTTAACTGTTATACTTCAAAGTACTTTTTTTTTTTTTTAAGAAGCAAACCATCTTCTGAGTTTCACAGTTTGAGTTGTTTGTCTGGCTGAGTTCAGAAATGCATTATTTGTGTCACTTTGAATGGGAGCTGCCTTTCATACCAAAATACAAAAGCACTAGGCCCTTGGCATGTGTTGGGAATATCCAGATTGCTTGAACAGTGGTTGTGCTGGCTGGGTATTTTGGGAGTAGAAGTCATGACATATCTAGTGGGCATCAGGTTAGGCAAAGTTGTGCTACTCAGTTGTATTTGCCTAAAATGAGTACCTGTGGTTCATTAACACATAGTTTGCTAAATTAGCCTAGTTGCCCAGGTTCCCAGGACATACTGAACTATAAACTGTGCATGCCAACTGAGTTCACAAGCAAAAATGTAATTGGTTGGCAATTCAGTACATTTGTGAATATAGCTATTCAATAGCTCCTTCTTTTTACACAAGCAAAAAGAAAGCTGCTTTTCTCAAAGAAAATATATTGGCATATCTTGTGTTTGGTTGACACATCTAGAGTGAAATAGGAACCAACTTTTTCCTAACTATGGGCAATTTCTAAAAGATTTTATGTAGATACAAGCAATGAACAAAGTCTTCTTCTTTGCTTTTCCACTATAGGCTTTTAATGGACTTTTAATATTTGTTATCACCTTTATAAACCCAACATACCTTTAAAAAAAGAGAGAAAGCAAAGCTTCCTAGGGAGAAAGGATAATTCTGCTCCCATCTATAATCTCCCACCTGCTCCAAAATTTAAAGAAAAATTTCTATCTTGGGAAAGTTATCTATCCTAGATGTAAGACTTATTGTTGGGAATAAGAAATAGTTTGCTTTACAACTTGGGCAATAGCTGCTCTATTCTTGTGGTGGAAATATGCCAATATTACTTAATAGGGCCATCACTAGCACTGATGGTGATGTTACCTAGTTGAATGAATGAATAGAATACAGCTGGAAGGGACCTTGGAGGTCTTCTTGTCCAGCCACCTGCTCAAGCAGAAGAACCTATACCATCCCAGACAAATGACTGTCCATCACTTCCAGTGATGGAGTGCCGACAATTTCTGAAGACAAGCTGTTCCACTGGTTAATTGTCCTTACTGTTAGGAAGTTTTTCCTTAATTCCAGTTTGCTTCTTTCTTTGATCAGTTTCCAACCATTATTTCTTGTCTTGCCCTCTGGTACTTTGGAGAATAATTTGACCCCCTTTTCTTTGTGGCAGCCCCTCAAATACTGAAATGCTTCTATCATGTCACCCCTAATTCCTCTTTTCTTTAGACTAGCCAGACCCAAAACCTGCAGCCTTTCTTCATATGGTTTTGGCTCCAGACCTTTGATCATCTTAGTTGCTCTTCTCTAAACTTTTTCTAAAGTCTGAACATCTTTTTTGTAGTATGGTGACCAAAAATGTTTGGGTAATGAAACATCTGCAAGAAAACAACCAAGCTCAGAGAGTATGAAGGACTCTTCTCACTTCAACCCTGAACTACAAATATTCTCCTTTATTAGTAGGGCCAATTTATCTAATTTAACTGTCTAGTTAAACCAGTTTCTTTAATCAATTAATTGATAAAATTGTTCAGATTGCATTCAAGAACTATGCTTCTAAAGAATGTACCTAATTTGCATTCACAAGCCAGAGCAAATATCTTCTTTGAAGAGGCATTGCTACATCCATATATAGGGAATTTACCATGTCTTATAAAGTCTTAGCTGCTTTTTTTTAAAAAAATGTTGCTTCCAGCGTATGATTGCCTTTCTGACAATCTTACCTCCTCCGCATTGACAAAGTTACTTTTAGCCAAAACAGGCTGATAGTCTGGATCAATTCTTTTGTAAGAAGAAAGAGCTAATGGGGAGGCTTAAAAAGTTAAAGCAACTGAGAGGATAAAATTGATGATTCAGTCTGATAATGACCATGGATTTGCTTCTTTTCGTATTAAGACAGATTCCCAACTGACAAAATTTAGCAGAAATACATTAACCACAAACCAAATTGTAGCAATTTAAACTACTTGAAGATGATACATATTGCCACGTGTAAGATTTCAAATGTAGATTTAACATGCCTATGTGTACATTTAATTCAATTCTCTATTCCTAAACCTATGAAGTATTTATAACAACTTCTCACAGTGCTAAAAGAAATCATTTAAAATTGGCATATTTATAAGCACCAACTACATTAAAATTATATATGTAATACCTTATATTTACCAATAATCTCTGATGTTACAACATTAATTACTTACAGAATGTAAAACACACAGAGACACTTCTACATTCAGTTTGAGATGATTTTTGGGGTGGGAAAACATTTTGGAGCCAAACTAATTCTACACTAGATTTCAAAAACAGAACAATAGAATATACATACAGTGTGCAATTTACTACAGTAAGCATAAAATAGCTGTGCAATTGCCTAAAACAACAGTAACTTATTTTTAGCAACTTCCTTAGATTAGAAGAGTAGCTTCATATAATTGGCCTTGAAAAGTGGATTTAAAATAAGAGAGTGGGTTGTTTTGCAAAATTCTCCAGATCTCCATGGAACCATTTGCAGATGAATTGGAATAGTCCTGCATAGATGTGGAGCCACCAGTGAAAGGGCTCTGTTTATATTTAACATCCTGCCTTGTTTGAAATTGTGTTTTGTTTTTTAAACATTTAACAGAGACATTGCCGTCATCTGTGGTTTTGGCTATTTTTCCAACAACAACAAAATTCCCTTTCTTATTTGAAATTGTATCTATTAATCCTCCTCAAACAATCACCATAATATAAATTAGTGGATTTATAGTGTATTAATCAATTACAAAAAGACAGTTAATTGACTGGTACCCTGGGACTTTACATTTGTGTAAATCTTCACATGGCTGTATTGTAATCATGTCCTCCCTCCCTCCCTTTCTGTTTTGGACAAATCCTCATAGCAGATTTGTGAGAGATTAATTACAACGGCCAGAGACTCAAAATTCAATTATTGAATTCACTTAGCTTTCAAGTTTTAGCAAACAGAGATCATGCTCTTTAACATTCCACATGTGTGCTATGTAAACATATCATTTTTAAAACATTCAGAGCAAGAACACATGTATTCGATAATTTTTATATGCTGCTAACTTTATAGTGGAACTGAACTTCCTTGTCCCTGAAACCATATCTAGATGAAGAGGAGAAATTGTGGTCCTCCAGACACTTGTGACCTTCACCTTCCAATGTTCCTCACAATTGCCCATGCCACACATTTAATATACTTCAGCATTCTTAACATCCACCTCCTTATAAAGGCAGAGTTTAACCCTTTTTGTACTGCTAGGATTCTGACCCCAAAAATGTACCTTTGTAGTTGCAGGAATAGTCAGCTTTCTTTCCTTCTGAGAACAGTTTGTGGTTAGGATTGCAGCAAAGTATGAAAAATTAAGATCTGTTTGCTAAGATCCTGAAAATATCGGCTTGTGGTTTGTTTGTTTGTTTGTTTGTTTGTTTTACAAAAAATAGATATGTAAATAGATATATAACATGATGTCTCAACTAGATTTTTATAAAAATGCAAAATGAAAAATGTACTTTTTTTACATTTGTTGAAACCAGGATGCAAACAGATGCTGAAGACTTAACTTGTTGGTTGTCTTTGGTTGGAAGCTATCTTTGATTACTGCATGTAGAGAAGCAGCTTCCTTTTGAGTAACTACAGTATCACACAAAATAGGCCTCTTATAGCATTCCAATGCTGGTCAGCTGCAATTTCCAGTTAAAAAACACAAAACCACAGGTAAACATTTCCCCTGTCCAGTCATGTTTGACTGTAGAGTGTGGTGCTCATCTCCATTTCCTAGCCAAGGGACCCAAGCATCATCTGAAGATGCTTCTGTGGTCATGCAACTGGTATGACTATACACCAAGATACATGGAATACATCCCACCAAAGTGCCACCTATTTATATCTGCTTGAATTTGCATGCTAGGTTGGCAGCAGCAGGGGCAAGAATGGGAGCCTACCAGTGGTGGGGTTCAAAAAAATTTACTACCAGTTCTGTGGACGTGGCTTGGTGGGCATGGATTGGTGGGCATGGCAGGGGAAGGATACTGTAAAAATCTCCATTCCCTCCCCACCCCACTAACCTGCTTTCCAGCTCTGTTCTCCTGTGCAGGGCAACAAAAGAAGACCCAGCCTATCAGCTGGGACTTGGGAGACAGAGAATAGATGGGGGTGGGGCCAGTCAGAGGTGATATTTGCCGGCTGTCCGAACTACTCAAAATGTCTGCTACCGGTTCTCCAGAACTGGTCAGAACCTGCTGAATACCACCTTGATGACTACCCAAGATGAACCATGATGAGGAATGCAAGGAGTTATAATCCTTGATTTAGCCCTTCACATAAGTATAACATCTCTTTCCAAAGAGCTTGACTTTGCATGTATATTATTGAATTTATCTTCAGGGCAGCCTTGGGTAGTAGGTGAGTAGTAAATTTTTGGTTAGCTAAGCTAACCAAAAATTTGGATTAAGATATTTCAAGCAGAAGTACAGCATTCTCTTTCAATGAAGTATTTTGGTTCTGCTTCTTCAGAGGAATGTTGAGGTCCTCTACAACAAATTGTCAACATTTGTCCAGCACGCAAGATGTGTGATTTAAAGGCCAATTGAGCAGACAATAGTGGGTATCTCTGAGTGCAAATTTATATTATAAAGCAGGACCCTGTCTGTTTTGAACACCCAGCTCAGTGTTATGAATAACAAGAATTGTTTAGCTTGTTCTGCCTTTGTGTTGCTTCCAGCTGGCAGCAGACAGAGGCTATGACACATGACACTCCAGCTGGATCCACATGTTCCTGGACTGCAGCATCCACTTAAATAATTTACTCTTTTTGATCAACAGTTGAACTGCTCAGGCAAGTGTCATTTACTTCTTAGATCACCCAGTAAACTCAAAAAGTTTGTCAAATTACACATGCAATGCATGCCTTCACTTTCTGCAAGAATACTTATTTTGCTCTTTCAATTTTAAAAAGAAAACGGAAAAAGCTTTTTCATTATTCTTTATAACTTGCAGTACTGCTGCAACTTCATTAAAACCAAAGCAGTAAAAAGCTACATTCCTAATTGAACAGGCCTATTGTTTTTCCACTGAATACACATAATTACAAGACAATCACTTAGTATTTAATCAAATGGGACATTAAAATAGTAAGTAACGATGACCTTTTTGGCACTGATGCAGACAAGGAAACATGTATAGTTTGAGTTTTCACACTAGTAAGATATCAGTAAGTGGTCATTATATGTACAATGAAACTCACTTGGATAGTCTAAATGTTGGATTTTAACTTCCATCACCCAAGATGAACAGTAATGACAGCTGTAATCATTTTTGCCTGGGGAAGGATGCTATAGTCCATTCCTATGAAAGTCATGTACCCTTGAGAATAAGTCTGATGCTATCAAAGTTTATTCTGAGCATGTTTCCAATAATCCAGATGTAGACATTATTGAACTGAGTTGATCATATTCACACAAATAAGTGTAGGAATATAAGAAGCTGTGTTAATCACCAATTGGTCTTGCCACTGAGCTAAACTATTATTTATTTGACTATGTTTGATTGAAAAAAAGAATCACACTTGAATGGCTTCATACAACACAGGTAGCTATAAGTCAGGGGTGTCAAACTTACGTCGTTGTGATGTATCGGGACTTTTTTTCCCCTTTGCTAAACTGGGCGTGGGCCTGGCCAGCTTGTGATGCATCCAGCCCATGGGCCAGGAGTTTGACAGCCCTGCCATAAGTCATTGCATGTAAAACATGACTTACAGCTGTCTATGTTGTATGAAGCCATCCAAATGTGATTTGTTCAATCAAACATATTGACTTCCTACATTACGATATAGGAAGGCAAAACAAAGCAAAATATGCAGCTTAGCAAGTTTTGTTCATCTTATTTTTGACAGCCTAAGTTTGCCAATACTGATTGGCAAAAGATTTCTTCAAGGAGATGCTGTGCTTCACATACCTTCTGCATTCAAACAAAGCATATATTCTCCCACTTCCTCTTGGTGGAGAGCTATGACATAGATGTTGGACATCTAGACCACATCTTTCAAAATTTTGGTTGCCCAACCATCAAGGAAGAAAGATCCTTGATCACATGTTTTTGTGGAAACCAGCCAATTTAATGAATTCATTTATTTACAGTAATTATATATATGCCACTAACTCCAATTCACTTCTGGATCAGAGTTCCCCAACCTTTCTGGCTTTGCAGATCAGTGGGGGGAGGGAGACAGGATTGTTCCATGCGAGTGGCCGGCAAGAACGTATGCACCAGTGGTGGGATTCAAATTTTTTTTACTACCGGTTCTGTGGGCGTGGCTTGGTGGGCGTGGCAGGGGAAGGATACTGTAAAATTTCCATTCCCTCCCCAACCCACTAACCTGCTTTCCAGCTTCGTTCTCCTGTGCAGGGCAACAAAAGAAGACCCAGCCGATCAACTGGGACTCAGGAGGCAGAGAATAGATGGGGGCAGGGCCAGTCATAGGTGGTATTTGCCGGTTCTCCGAACTACTCAAAATTTACACTACTGGTTCTCCAGAACTGGTCAGAACCTGCTGAATACCATCTCTGGTGTGTACGTGCAGCAGGTCAATTTGCACAAGCAGCCAACAAGTGCACTCACCACTTGCACAAATGGACCACATCTGCATGTGCTTGCCCACTGCTCACACAAGTGCATACTGCTTCCATGGCCCAGGTCCAAATGGTTCCAGTTCCAGTAGTGGGCCACAGCCCAGAGGTTGGGGACCCTGGTTCTAGATTATATTAAAAATTAAAGTCCCCAAAACCTGCACCATAGAATTATAATATCTAAAACATAATAAAATGAATGACAGCACAAAGGAAACTTGAGAAGATCAAATACACAGATGTTTCTCTACTTCAGAAACCTCCTTCTCTATAACAAGTAGCAAGGATTTCCAACTCTGACATATTTAATCATAAAAACAGTTTCCCAACTCTTTCTCAAGAATTTCTGAAGTAATTCAGATACAGCTAGGATAGACATTTATGTAGGTTTCATGGACTATAGTCAGCAACTGATTCCACCTGCTAGGTCACCATTCTGCATCTGATTCTATTTATTATCCAGCTGTTATTTTGTCCCTGCATTTATGTGATCAATTTTGGAAACTTTTTACTAGTTAAAAAATCTAGTAATCTAAAAGTTAAAGTAGATTCAGACATATTTGGAAGAGCACTGAGCTGGAAAATATAGTCTTTCCTTGGTAGGAATTATCTGACCATTTAAATTATAGGGAAAAGGAAAGAATGCAGCATAGTGTCTATATTTCCAGATCAGTTCCTTATCTTCACAATAGGAAACTTCCATGAGACAAAATTAAGCTGAGCAGTGAGAAATAACTGATATGTTCCCACTGGGTTGTCTTGATGTTTGGTGTCTGCTACCAATATAAAGATCATGCAGAGATTAATCTCAAATATGTACACTTCCTAATAGTTTCATTTTATTTATTTATTAATTAGATTTATACATCACCCATTTCCCTATATAAGTGACTTACAAGTAAAAAGATCATTAAAATTCTTACAAAAATATACAAAATTGAAAGATGGAGAGAATCAGAGGTGGTATTCAGCAGGTTCTGACCAGATCTGGAGAACAGATAGTAGAAATTTTGAGTAGTTTGGAGAACCAGCAAATACCACCTCTGACTGGCCCCACCCCCATCTATTCTCTGCCTCCTGAGTCCCAGCTGATCGGCTGGGTCTTCTTTTGTTGCCCTGCAGAGGAGAACGGAGGTGGAAAGCAGGTTAGTAGGGTGGGGTGGGAATGGAGATTTTACAGTAACCTTCCCTCAGGAGTGGGGAGGGAATGAGGTTTTTACAGTATCCTTCCCCTGTGACACCCACCAAGCTGTGCCCACCAAGCCACACCACACCCACCAAGCCACGCCCACAGAACTGGTAATAATTTTTTAAAATCCTACCACTGGAGAGAATGTCCTCAACCAACCACCCCCAGGGTTATCCACCACTATTGGTGTCCCCATCCTAGTTGGCAGAAGCAGATCTTCATGTTCTTCTGGAAGGCCAGAAGAATGCAGGCCAGCCTTACCTCCAGGGCAAGATGTTCCATGGGACAGGAGCAACAGCAGAAAAGGATCTTCTCTTAGACCCCACCAGTCAAAATTCTTTAACAAATTCTTTTAAAAGCTTTCCTTGGATATTATATTTTTGGTCTTCAGTTGCGACTTTATGATAGCATTGTTAGTGTAATTGTAGCTAAGTATATGTCAAACTGAAAAGTGGTGAAGTCAAGCAATAAAACAGTCAGTGATGGTTCACTTGAAGATGCTTTTCATTAGTGAGATTCATTAATCTAGTACTGTCTCTATTCTCGCAAAATTCACCAGCTTGCAGTGAGTTCACTTGCTTACTAATGGATTTTAGTCATGATTAGACTCTCCAAAACTGACCTGCTGCTCAGCCACTTGGTACTATTTATTTAATCATGTATAACCACATCACATATATGATTATATGGTTACATATGATTTTGATTCCAGAGAGCTCAAATTCACTTTACATCAAAATGTTTCATGATGATCTGGCCTTCTTACTCTGCCAGATGGAAACCATGGTCAATACAGATCAAATAACACTTGGCATTCTCATCTATCAAATTGTTTCAGATCTCTTCACTGTTTGTTAATTCATTTCCCATCTTAAATTCCACTTTTGCCTTTAAAAAGTCCAAAATAGCTTGGAATCTTACTCACCTAATATTTCCTCCCCTATGAATTTCTGTAATATAAAAATACTGAAATGAGCTCTGGTTAAGTGGATTGTGTGTTCAACACAAAGGTGTAAGACTGGTTACCATGAGAAGCAGAATTCTCAATTGTGTTTAAAAAAAACAGGCCCAAGAATCCTACAGCCCTCCAGATGTTGCAGATCAGTCACTTCCAGCAAGTACAACTTACCTGGCCAGGGGTCCAAAAATAAATTGTAAATGCTCCAACACTGGAAGTTTTTAAGAAGAGATTGGATAACCATTTGTCTGAAATGCTATTGGGTTTCTTGCCTAAGCAGGGGGTTGGACTAGAAGACCTCCAAGGTCCCTTCCAATTCTGTTATTCTATTCTAAATGGAAGGCACTAATATTCTTGCTTCTGCTTTAAGTCTGTGCAGAATTACATGTGGACGAGTCACTCTGGTGGGAAAAAAAATGACATTATCCACAATGGAAGAGTGGATAGTAAAGATCATGGAACTTGGAAAGATGCTAAATTAACAGCCTTAATTAGTATAAAGACACTAATTAAGTTTAATGCTGATTGGAAACTCCTTTTGGACTTGTTGCATGAAACAGAAAAAAAATGAAATTACATTATATGGATTTCATGACTAGAAAAATAGTAGATGGGAAAAAATGAAAGTTATGTTGTAATCATAAGAGTATGAGTTTAAATTTATACCTATAACTGTTGTAAAGGGAAGTTGTAAGTTATTTCTTTACATTTTTTTCTGTACTTTAGTTCCTTCCCTTCCCTTCCCTTTCCTTTCCTAAAATATTAGCTTTTTATCTTCCTTGCTTAAAACTTTAATAAATGTATTACAAAAAAAAACCCAAAATTAAATCCCAAATTCATTAGGGCTGATTTTTGAATGAGCATCAGATTATGCAGATTGACTGTAAACAAATGCATGCTTACCAGAAAATAAATCTCATTACATTTAGTGAGCTAACTTTTAGGTCAAGGTGTGTAAGACTGCATTGTCTATGTAAATTTACCTATGTTGTATGGCTATAGCATCATTAGTATCCTTCTTATCTTCCTTATTAATCCCTCTTATTGGTATTATTATGATTATTATTACTTTATTGCTTTACATGTAACTGAGAGCTTCTGCACCGGAGACAAATTCCTTATGAGTGTAATCACACTTGGCCAATAAACCTCTTCTCTTCTCATCTGAAATGGTTCTGTTCTTCTGTTGTATCTGCTCATTTTTTTTACTTTTTACTGTTTTCCATTTAATCGTAAATTTCTTCAGCATTTTTCATAAATATATTTTTCTAAAACATGTAGCAATGTCAACAAGTATCAGAAACGAAGTGCAAAAAGGCATGGCATGAAAGTTAAACAGAATTCAATAAGGAGAAGACTGTTCTTGCATTGTATATTTTCACCTGAACAAAAAAATACAAACTGTTTTATGTCCCCCTAATTTCTTTGCTGAAATTAGTAGTAAGTACATACAAAACTGATGTCAAGGCAAAGACTCAGACAGCAGAGAATAAATCACTGATCAGTGGATGAGAATAAAGCTTTATTAAGCATCTGCCTCATTTATGATTGCCAAAATGGAACAAAGGGGCAAAAGGGCTCCCAGCACTACCAATGAATTCTTGTTTTTAATTTTTAACTTTGTCAATCTCATTAGAAAGACAAAAAATGGAAAAAAAACCTTTACTACAAATTTTACTAAAATAGAAAAGGGGGCAGAAGCATTCAACCTTAGGGGAAAAGAATCAGCATAGTTGTATAAAGTCATTTGACTGATAAACCTAATTGGCATAATTGGGAAGCACCTGGGTTCTGTAGAACAGGGGTCTCCAACCTTGGCAACTTTAAGACTTGTGGACTTCAACTCCCAGAAGCTGGCTGAGGAATACAGGAGTTGAAGTCCACAGGTTTTAAAGTTGCCAAGGTTGGAGATCCCTGCTTTAGAACAGCAGTTGCCAACAGGTGGGCCACAGCCCCCTGGTGGGCCACGAGAAAATTTTGGTGGGCCACAGAGAAATCTCACCACCAGAGCACCCCCCCCAAAAAACAATTAATCCTGGCAGAAACACAAGGCTGTGCAGCCCACATGGCCCACGGGAACCCTCCCTGCCCACTCACTCCTTACCCAGCAAACTTGCTTGCTAAATTGCTATTTTCCCTTTTTCCGACCATCAGCTATTCTGATGTGCCGGGAGATTTAGATTAGCTAGGAAGCAGGAAATGGTTGGATTTCTTGCTTTCTAGCTAGTATTTAGATTTTCGGCTCTGCTTTTAAGCACAGCTGAACCTCCCTTAGGACTGAAGGTTCTATGATTCAGTATAGACTCACGGCAAGCAAATATTATGTGACAGACTGAGCTAGCCGATGGCAGATAGATAGATCTCTGAATGATTCTGTGAGCAACTCAATTTTCCATGCCTGCTTTGCCTGATTTTGGGTAAAAGTTGCTCTTTTTTTATAAAAAATTCAATATTTACATACATGGTGTGTTGTGAGTTAATTTTGTGAGTTTGCTTGCTAGCAAATTTTATGAGATGGTGTGCAAGCAAATTTTATGAGACAGACTGAGCTAGCTGGTGGCAGATAGATAGATCTCTGTGTGAATCTGTGATTCTGTGAGCAACTCAATCTGCCTGCCTGATTTTGGGTAAAAGTTGTTCTTTTTTTATAAAAAATTCAATATTTATATAAATATTTATAATGTTTACATACAAGCCATGCCCAGCCAGTCACATGACCACCAAGCCACATCCACAAATTAGGCCACGCCCACAGAACCAGTTAGTGGTCCCTGGGATTTAAAATTATGAGTTTGGTGGTCCCTGAGGTCCAAAAGGTTGGCGACCCCTGCTTTAGAATACCAAAACATAATATATTCTTCTTGATATAATTCCTATACCTAAAACCAGACTAGAAGTAGTAGCCTAGAAAGCAAGAGACCATGAGTCCTACCTTAGCCATGAAAGCCAGCTGATAACTTTGAGGCAGTTACTCTCTTTCAGTCCAACTCACCTCACAGGATTGTTGTGGTGAGGAAAATAGGAGGAAGAATGTATGTTATTTATAGAAATAATAAGTTGGTATGCATGAAAGAAAGGAAGGAAGGAAGAAGAGAAAGAAAGAAAGAAGGAAAGAAAGAAAGAAAGAAGGAAAGAAAGAAAGAAAGGCCTGTGATATTTGAATGGCAAAATCTCTATAATTGGATGAAGTTAGGTGTTTCTGTATGTCTCTGCTGTCATCCCATCATCAACCGGATTTCTGCAACCCAAATCAGTGGTGAGATTCAAAAAATTTTACTACCTGTTCTGTGAGTGTGGCTTGGTGGGTGTGGCTTGATGGGCATGGCAGGGGAAGGATACTGCAAAATCTCCATTCCTACTCCACTCCTGGAGGAAGGTTACTGCAAAATCCCATTCCCTCCCCATCCCACTAACCTCATTTCCAGCTCTGTTCTCCTATGTAGGTCAACAAAAGAAGATTCAACCGATCAGCTGGGACTCGGGAGGCAGAGACTAGATAGGGCAGGGCCAGTCAGAGGTGGTATTTGCCAGTTCTCCAAACTACTCAAAATTTCCACTACCAGTTCTCCAGAACTGGTCAGAACCTAATGAATACCATCTCTGAACCCAAATATGACAGCCCCTATGGAAACCAATCAGACCATTAAAACCATTCTCTGTCTACAATGTTTCCTGTATAAAAATATTCCCAGGCACTTTTCTGTTGCTGTATTGTTGTTTTCATCCATTTTTTTAAAATGAAACATAGGTTCATTCATTCAGAAAAAAATGTTGTTGATAACTTCTGGCTAATACTTTTGCAACCAGAACTATCATAACGAAGAACAGTTTTACAGCATTACAAAACTTCATCATATTGAAACAAAGAAGTAGCTTTCATGTTTAAGTTTCAGATTCAATTTGCATATTTCATCTCTCTCTCTCTATCGACTCGCACATGGGTTTTCTGAGCAAGAAAAGGTTTTAAATGTTTGGCTTTTTCCCATGATCTGGTCTCTTTCTACTATCTCTCTGCAATTTGGAATTTGGGGATCATGTCTGTTGGCACAGACTCACACCTGCTTCCTAATGCTCGCAGTGGAACTAAGTGTTGGCTGGGCTTCAACAGATGACGGGTCTCAAGGATTTCTGTTTCTCTTTTCTATATTAGGCTGTATCCATGAGTCAAAATACTAAATGAATATGAAATTGTTTTTTTCAAGCTGGGTCAGTAACAGAAAGAGAAATTCTATTTGTAGTGGCTTCACAATACTTAGTGCCTTGACCTGGATGCGGTTGCATATGTTATCTGGTGCAGCTAAAATTAAATGAGATAAACTCCTTCTGAAAGCAGCAAGTTTGAAACTGGCTCCAACTACTGTTGTACTCAAAATTTGCTCCTGCATTTTTTCAACCTTGCTTTATCGAAAAGGAATTCTTTTGGGAGGGAAGGTTTTTTTTAAAAAAAATGTTTTATTATGACGATTATTATTGTAAAGAAGCAAAATTCTCAAGTCAAGTTTTTACACTTAATTTGGTGTAAAAACAATGTGCAAAAACTTGACTTGAGAGTTTTGCTACTTTGCAAATAATAAAATACATTAAAAACTATCCTCCCAAAATACATAATCATTTTTCCAATGGTTTTCATCTCCATGACTTTCCAGATTTCTTTCTTTTTTAAAAGTTTCATTTAATTAGATAAGGCAGTCCATTTTCATACAAATATAGCAAAATAAAAATAAACTCGCCCCTCAAAAGAAAGCAACACAGTGCAGCACATAGAACCATAGGAAAAGACAAAAATCCTGCAATTATAAATTGCAATTCATCTGATTTTATAAAACGTTGTACATTCACCACATTTGTTCAAGCATTCTTTTTTCCAAAGTAAAAGATAATGTGACAGTTGGCTCTCTATATGGTGAAATTTCAATTAAATTCTAAGCAAAGATATTAGGGGGAATCCTTCCCATGTACCTTTCTCAGACCAGGAAACATGAGCAAGAGGGTATACAGCAGAAAGATACAGCCATGTGTCACAGCTTCCTCCACTGCCTTTCAACAATGAGATAAGTTCACAAGCACCATCAAACTCTATTCTAAAGAGTTTTGAAAGTACTGTGAGAATGAAGTAGAAAAATAGAAGCCTCTTTTTCATAAGAAGAGAACTCATCGCACACTGAAGACACAATTTGGCCTGGTTTTAATTGCAGCTACCGTAACTGTTGTGCTCTATTTTGACAGGATTGAATGAACATGAACTTTTGCTGGATTGTGGCCACTGCATTCTAGCCACCAGTAATTTACAAACAGCTGGGTAAAAAACCTAAAGAACACAGAGCATGCTGCATGCATTTACTTTTAGCAAGTCACCCTAAATACCATAGTCCTAACGTTTTGGCCATTTTCTAGAACTGATAAATAAAACATTTATAAACTGAAATTTCAGCTTCAGAATTGTAAATAAATCTTTCTGAGAAATGAACAGGTTGGACTTCATGTAATCATAATGTTGGTTACAATAACAAATTGGTATTCATTTTCAGCTGGCAATTCTAGCTTTCTTATTGAACCTTTTGGATTATTCACTATTTGGTGAGGGGGGGAATGAGGAACATACTGATACTTGGCAAATACATTATAAGATCCAGCAGAACATATTTATATATCACAGACTCACTTTGGTTGGTTTAATTCTACACCAGGCTGCTTCTTGAATAAAAACAAGTTTGTTCCTTGATTTCTTCGTATTTGATTTTTTTAAAAAAAATAATAAATCTTTTCTGGTCTTTTCAAAAAGTAGAAATCAGGACCCCTTCCCTTCTCTTGGTGCTTGGCCCCTCTTTCATCAATTTCGCAAGCCGATTTTTGTCAGGCAACCATATTTTATTCTTTCTAATCAGGTTTCTAATATCTGTAGTGAATTTCCAGACGTGATTCTCCCATTTCACCTCAGCAGCAAACATCTTCCCTGACAGCAGAAGTAACACTGATAATTCGACAGCTTTGAAAAACATTGTACTTGGCAGCACCAAAAGAGCCCTCAGAAAAGCAGTCAAGGAAAGAAAAGCCAAATATAGAGGGAAAACAATAATGGTCAGACGAGTTTGAGCATGCTTTGTATATTCCATGAGTGTGGCAATCAGGACATGGATGGTATGCATTGCTTGTACAGATCCATTTTTGTTCTTACAAAGGAGTAGGAGGATTAAGATACCTGCACTCACTATTCTTATAAAAATATGAACATTTTATTTTCCTAGTAGGCCATTTTCCCTTGCTGCTGGCTGCTGCTGCTGATTAAATACAGAGGAATGAAAAAAGGCTTTCCTTGATAACAAATATATAAGTAATGGGTGGGATTTTCTGGCTCGGCACCTCATGCTTCACAAAAGTTTCCATAACTAGATTATAATGCTCAGAGCACTAATAATGTCTGCTAGGCAGCCTTCCCCACTGTTTAGAAAATTTCACTCCTGCAGTGCTTTGGCTTGTAGGAAGAAATCGCTGCTGAGGTTGTGATGCTTTTTTTCCCAGTCTGCTGGTATTTTAACTGTGGTCAGACAGTTATAAAGAAAGGTTAGTTCTCCAAAGGATATACTCTCTGCTTAGCCAATTCTCTTCCCCTGGTTGGAATCAAATCGGCTTCCAATGCAGATTTTTTTAAAAACATATCTTAAAGAAAAGAGGGCCCTTTAATTGAAAAAGAGCTACTTAAAACAATGCTGGGATTTTGTTCCAGAGAAATATTTGGGCACTTTCTCTGAGAAAGGAGGTTAAAAGGTTGTCACTGCTTTCTCCAGGGGCTCAGTCTGACAGTGAACATGTGTTTCCTCCCTTTAATCGGCTCGCCAGTAGCCAGAAAGCTGCTTGTTTTCTGCAGAGGTTGTCAAAAATGATTTCAGTTTGGAGACGATGAATGATAAAAGAGGTTTTCAAACACAGTTTTGCACTGTAGCATTCACAGTCCCAGAGAGGATGGATTGTATTACAATCGCAGTGTAAAGGGCCATGTTCTTGCAGTAAGAAAACAGTCCCTCCCCTCAACCTGTTTGATCCTTCCACTTATCTTTCTCCCAAATTGTAACAGAAAAAGAAAAAGCCGGAGCATAAGAAGCGGAGAGCTGGGTTTGGAAGGGAGTAGGAGATCTGCTCATTCTTAGAAGAGGTGCTCGCTCCCCACACCACGCCACTCCAATCTTTATAAGGAAGTCTGTAGAACTTTAATATAGCAAGATGCAGTTAAGAGACAGATGCTTAATGTCAAAGAAAAGAAGTACCATCAAGGCATTCGGTAGCCACTGAAAGACATGTGCCAGCTCTACTTCTGGCTGGTAAGACTATCAGTCATGACCTCATCTCTCTATGGAACAACTAGGATGGTTGATATCATCATATTTCCTATTCCTTCACAGCAGCCTTCCCAAATCCTGATGCATTCTAGAAATGCAAATTTTCAATTCTCAGAATTGTCTGCTGCTACTTAATAATGAGGAATAAAATGAAGTGGAGGAGGGAAATAAGGTAGCATTCTCTATACAAATTCTAATAAGAGCCAAAATGAACTAATCAAGGAAAACAATAACAATAACGACCTTTTAGAGGAAGATGACCAGATTGGAAAGAAAAGGGTATTTGAGCCTGGAGTAAACACTGAATGGAAGAATAAGAATTAATTAGATATGCATAATATAAACAGAAAATGTGCAGCAAGCCCTAACATAAAACTTGAGATCTTTTCCCCAAAACATTATGTCTGGCCAGCCCATGTGAAATTGTTCCTTGTGATTATAATCAAAACCAATTGTTCCATTCTTTGTCCTCCTACCCTGATGTTCTCCATGGCTACAAAAGAGACAAATTAACATCCTTCCAGAAGTATGGTCATTGGTCAGTTTTTCTACAGCCATCCAAAGCACAGAGAGCAACAAAATCATTCAGCAGCTACCTGACATGTACCAGGATTGTGGCCCATCCCACTTTCTATTGAAGGAACCTGAATGGAGAAGTAGATTTCACTTTCCCCCCATCTGATTCTAATTACTGTTTAAAGTATAGCATGATCCTTCAACATGTGTGTCCAACAAAGAAATATTCCCTTCTGAATGCCAAAGAAGGCTTTTCTATAACAGAGCATGTGTCAACATCTTTCACTCAGCTTTTCCCAAACCCTCACTATAAATAAAGCCCATGCACCCAACATTTCATGAGCGTAGGCAGATTTGGATAATTAATATTAATATTCAGAAACTTAACTGCAACAACAAACATTTCAAAATCAAAGCACAAAGATTCAAAAGAGCTGAAATCTTCCCCTGTTCTTCCTGCTGTCTGAAATATTTAGCTAGTATCACAGAGATTTGGCTAAGTGGGGTCAATCAGCTGTTCAATCTACTACAGTTCGTGATCTGTATTCAAGATACTGCAGCCTAATGAATGTGGTAATGGAATCCCTGTGTATGTATTTCCATAGCAGGGTAGAGATTTGCATAAATGTCATCTTCTGTTGACTTGCCTGCTACAGGAGCTGAAGTATTGACCTCACTGGGAATTCTTTTTTTCTCATCCAGGCAAGCAGGGGTGGGAAAGCAATGGAATAAAATGAGGATGGAATACACAGAAACATCCACACAAGTTTTAGAATAGAATAGAATTCTTTTAGTGGCCAAGTGTGATTGGACACACAAGGAATTTGCCTTGGTGCAAATGCTCTCAGTGTAGATAAAAGAAAAGATACATTCATCAAGAGTCAAGAATAATAAGGTACAACACTTAATGATAGTCATAGGGTACAATAAACAATCAAATCATACTAGGAAACAGTCAATATAAATCATAAGGATACAAGTGACAATATTTAATAGGTATCATCTGATAGGGCATGATAACACGTAATGGGATTTGGCTTCAAAAGAGGAAGTTAACCATAAGCGCACAGTAATGAAAATCCAAAAGAATTAGGTTTCATCACAGGCATGACTGACTAAAAAAATGCTGTCATCATAGCACTATACAAGATATTATTATTGTTGTTGTTGTTGTTGTTGTTACTTAAGAACAGAACAAAATAACTTATGTGGTGCTTCCTGGTTTGGCTGATAAAGCAGAAAGTAAAGGAAGCATGAGATTCCTTCATTTTTTTTAGCAGAACTTCATTAGCAAAATATTAGCCCATAAAACAAGAACCTAGGAAAACTTAATGTAGATCTCAGAATCCATATTATGATCTTATGAATTGAACTTTAGATATGAGAGCAATACGTCTTTAATTATTGTACTCAGGTGCTTTATTTTTAATAGGGTTGGAGAGAAATCCTGATGAATTCCTTTGCGTGCACAGAGAAAAGATACCACTTATGATTAGTCTTAGAATTTACTCCTTGATTATAAAAATGAGGGTCTGAGAAAAATGCCTACCTCTTAAGCAGTGTTTTGGTGTGGCTAATCAAAGAAGGCTTTTCTGGCACACAGCAAGTAAGAATATATAGGGCACTAGCTGAGAACAATGTATCTTTATGCTTTTGTTCATGGTAGCAGGGTCATGGTACAAGCATATTAATCAGTCCACGATGAGTGCAATCTCTATATTATATTTTAATCTGATTCTCTTTACTGTATTAAATGAAATTACTACAGTGATAGGAATCACAAAAGAGCCATTTGCCAAGTTGCAAAAACCATCAGACCAGATACTGGGATTGTACAAGAGCTCTTAATCTATTTTTCCTTTTTGAACCCAACATTTCAATACCCTAATGCCAACTATTTCAGGTAATCAGAACTGAATCAAGACTAATACTGTTGGGATGATTCTGGATAATAATATTATATCTTTGTAACCTGGAAGATATTTAGGGCTTTGCAAAAATTCAAAAGGGTGATCCAGTGATGCTTCTGAGACCTCCACTGTCTACCCCAATAGTATAAGGAGGCTTTCATATAAATCCTGCTCCTTCCCTGTTGCTTTTTCTGACCCTTCCAATTGCTGCCTATAGCTCTGAAACAGCACAATGTGTCTCAGCGCGTCAGAGGCATTGACTCTGCTCCTCAATAGAGAAATCATATCATCTCTGTAACACAAAGCATTTTATAGGTCAAAGCGGCCTAAAGAAACCGAATAGTATTTTAGCACTTATGCTCCAAATGGTTTTTCCTGTTGTCAGGACATCACCACCACCAGCATCCCAAAATTTAAGAATTAGGAATGAAATTTGGCAGCATGGTTGGAGAAAACTCTTGGACACATCCATGGAGGGAGGGGGGGAAGAGAAGTCTCATGGGCCCTGAGAGAAGCTAACTTTTTTGCTTTAAAATGTTAGATTTGCATGAAGAGTCAGATGCGGAGTGACTACAGCTCATAACAGACCCCATTTGGCTGGGCTGTGGCTGCTACTTATAGCCAGCAGCCGCAGTTGCCAGCCAATCAGAGTGCAGGGTTTTTCCCGCACTTTTTAAACCAATCATATTTGACATTTTACAAGAACAATTCAAACTAAACCAATGACATTCAAACCTGCATACATAACACCCCTCCCCACTAGGTTCAGTCCATACTCAAACCCCAACCTATCTAATGTATTCTTTTAAATAGGTGGGGCTCTTACGTGTACGTTGAGACCTTCGTGGTTCAGAAGTTTTAACGTTCTCACCCAGTGAGAGAGGAAATGTGTCTGTTGACATTTCCATACTTGGACTTCCTGTGAAAGAAGACCGTTTGATTGTTAGAATCTGGTCTCTCCTCCCAACCCATTTCCAGCCCAATGTCAGCACCCAAGTCAGGGAGTGATGTGCAATCTTCCACTTGTAAGGATGCATTTTGGCATTGTGACAGGTTTTGGGATGGTTCCTGTCTTAATGGCTCGTTACACATGGGGTTGATTCTTGTTTGCTGATTATCCTCATGTTTCTTCCGCTCCCCCCTAGAAAAGGCATTAGGTATGGGAACTAGAGAGGAACAATTGCAATGTTCCTGAGGTAACCTGGATCTAAGCTGATCAATGTGCCTGCTCCAGAGGACTCCATCCTCTGTTTGTACCCTGTAAGAACGAGGGCCTGTGATTTGAGTTATTTCAGCAGGAATCCATGAAGGTTCACCCATAAGGTTCTTAGCATAAACAGAATCACCCACACTGAACGTGCAAACTTTGCTAGTGGAATCAAGTGGTGCGTTGGGTGCGTAAGTGGGATGAAGGCGGTCAAGGGGAGACCTAAGTTTCCTACCCATCAACAACTCTGCTGGGGATAAGTTAGTTGATGGGTTAGGAGTGATGTGCTGAACACTAAGAAGTTTTTCAACTTTCTCAGTGATGTCCCCAGGACCCAATTGCTGAAGCTTTTCCTTGGTAAAACATACCATACGTTCAGCCCAGCCGTTAGCTGAAGGATGCCCAGGGGCTGTCAGGGCATGTCTGATACCCTGTTGTGCTAGATAGGATTCAAAAAGGTTGGATGTAAATTGAGGGCCATTGTCAGAGACAAGAACATCAGGTAACCCGTGGGTTACAAAAAGCTTTTTAAGCTGCCTGATGACAGCATCAGTTGTGGTTGATGCCATAGGGATGACCTCTAGCCATTTGGAATATGCATCTACTATAATAAGGAAGGTGTGCCCTCTGGTAGGGCCAGCAAAATCAATGTGAATCCTAGACCATGGGCCCCTAGGACATTCCCATTCCTGTTTGGGGGCAAGAGGTGGGGCCGGCCTGACTACCTGGCAGTTGGGACAAGATGCAACCCAGTTTTCAACCATTTTGTCAATACCTGGCCACCATACATAACTCCTGGCCAATCCCTTCATCCTTACAATACCAGGATGACCCTCATGTAACATTTCCAAAACCTCTCTTTGCAGTTTTGCAGGAATAACCACCCTGTTACCCCACAAAATACATCCTCTTAATACAGATAATTCAGTTTGCCTGGATTTAAAAGGTTGGGCAAGGTGAGGTAGATCTTGAAGAGGCCAACCTTTCTTAATCCAGCCTATAATAGGAGCCAATAAAGTGTCTTTGGCAGTCTCTCTGGCAATTTCAGCAGCGTGTACTGGAAGTTTGGCAACAGTTTCTAGGAAAAAGGTGTGTGCCTCAGGTTCAAAGTCCTCCTTGTGACAAGGAAGTGGGCAACGACTCAAGGCATCAGCATGTCCAATGTCCTTGCCAGGCTTGTAGATAAGTTTATATGAATAAGCAACAAGAAATTCAGTCCACCTCAGCATTCTTGGTGACAGGATAGTGGGTGTAGGTTTGTCTCCTGCCACAATGCCTAACAAAGGTTTGTGATCTGTGACAATAGTAAATGTTCTCCCGTATAAATACTCATGAAATTTCTTGATAGCTGCAACAATTGCCAATGCTTCCTTGTCCAATTGGCTGTAATTCCTCTCTGCTTTGGTCAAGGTGCGAGAGTAAAATGCAATAGGGGCTTCCCTCCCACTGGGAAGCCTGTGGCTCAAACCCCCCCCCCCCACTCCAAAGGGAGCTGCATCACAAGTCAGTACAACAGGCAAATTCTCAGAGAACTGTATGAGTACAGCATCAGACGTGATTAGTCTTTTAATACTGTTAAATGCTGATTGTTCCTTCCTGCCCCAGACCCAAACAGACTTTTTGTCAAGTAATCTGTGTAATGGTTCTGCAATGGTTGCCTTCTGAGGTAGGAATATGTGATAAAAGTTAGTAAGTCCAAGGAAGGCTTGCAAATCTGTTTTGCATTTTGGTCTAGGGGCTTCTTTGATTGCTTGAACCTTGGCATCTGTAGGATGGATGCCATGCTTGTCAATCATGTAGCCCAAGAACTCAACCTTGTCAGTTCTAAGAGTGCATTTTTCTTCCTTGACTTTTAACACCGCTTTCTTGAATCTGGTAAAGACTTCTCTGAGTCTCTCTTGTAATTGAGTGTCATTTTCAGCAGAGATTAACACATCATCAAAGTAAGGCACTACCCTGGCAGTCCTTGGAGCATCCTTTCCATAAGGCTTTGGAAAATGCCTGGTGCCACGCTTACTCCAAACTGTAACCTTTTACATTTGAAGGCACCTCTATGAGTCACAATGTTTGGGCCTCTGCAGTGGCATCATCAACTGTTAGTTGTTGATATGCCTGGGCCAGATCCAATTTGGCAAAGACTGTACCCCTGCCAAGTGAATGTAATAAATGATGCACCACTGGAACTGGATATGCTCTCTGCTGAAGCGCATGGTTCAATGTCCCCTTATAGTCTCCACAGATTCTTACTGACCCATCAGTCTTGACTGGTGTGACTATGGGTGTCTCCCATCTGGAGTGGTCAGTGGGCTCTAAAACTCCTTGAGCTATTAGTTTATCTAATTGTGCATCAATTTTTTCCTTTAAGGCAAATGGGACCCTTCTGGGCTTTAAACGAATTGGGGGCACCTTGGGATCTAGGTTGAAAGTGATAGGGGTCCCCATATACTTGCCCAATCCGTTGCTGAAGACCTCTGGAAACTCAGACTTCAAGGCCTCCTCCCATTCAGTGTTGCTCACGTGATTGATGCCAGTCACCTCGATGCCTAGTGGATTGAACCACTCAAATCCCAGCAAGCTTGGCGGTCTTTGTCCACGATGGTCAGGGGCAAACGTTTGGTGTGGCCTTTGAACTTCACGTTGAATTCTCTTGTTCCAACTACTGGAATCTTGTTCCCTTGGTAGTCTTTAAGAGTCAGTGCTTGCTTCTGGAAATGCTTCTTCTGAATGTTGGGAAGTAGCCTGTGAATAGTGTTCCGTGACACCATAGATAAATAGGAGCCTGAGTCCACTTCCATTTGGCAAGGCCTTCCTTCAATAAGTACCTTCACATGTACTTTTCTGCTTCTTAAGGTTGAAAAATGACCAATAGTGACTGTTTGATGAGTTTCATTCTTCCCATTTGCTTCTGTGTTGCCCCATTTTCTCACTGAAGTTGTTATGCTTGAATTTTTATCAGGAAACTTCTTTCTGCTTGGTGGAGTTCTGGGTGATTTGCAGACTCTTGCTAGGTGACCTCTTTTTCACAATGGAGGCAGATGGTATCAAAAACTTGCATTCAGTGCGGGGTGCCCCTCCCACAACCTCTGCAATAAAAGTCTTGCCTTTTTCTTCCAAGGTCTTTCCTTTTCTTCTCCATTCTGAGTCTATAAATTCCTTCCTCCACCTCACTACAGTCTGAATCAGAATCTATTTGCTCAATGGGTTGTTGTGGATTTTTCCACATCAGGATGGCTTGCGGCCTTGTTAATTTTCTTCATGGCTGCTGCTGAGGACTTGGTAGCTTCCGCTGAAGAAGCTTCTTCTATGGCCTCCTTAAGCATGATCTTAGGTTTCATTAATAATTTGCTCTGCAAAACCTTGTCTTTTAGGCCTAGAACAAATCGATCGCATGGCCTCTTCTAAGTTGATAAATTCACATGCACCCCCAATGTCCCTTAAACTTGCCATGAAGTCATTAATGTTTTCGCTTTCCCCTTGATCCCGACGGTAGAATTCGTGTCTCTTAATGAGGCACGATACTTGTGGCGCGTAATGGGCTCTTAATAACTTTTCTAAGTCAGGCCAGTCCATTACCTTCATGTCTTCAGCTCCCGCCAATGCCTTCACCATCTTGAAAATGGCCGGACCGCAGTGGGTGAGAAAGACCGCCCTCTTCCGCTTGTCGGAAATGTCGGCAAGATCGTTTCCTCCAAATACATTGGGAAACGATCTGCATACGAGTCCCAGTCTTCTGCCATCAGATCGAATGGGGCTGGGGGGGTGTTCAGCGCAGCCATCTCTCTCAGCTTGTTCTCCACATTGTCTTCTCTTCGGGAAGGATCCCACCCTCATCGCCAGTGTTAGATTTGCATGAAGAGTCAGACGCGGAGTGCTTCAGTGAAGAGTTTATTAGTGACTACAGCTCATAACAGACCCCATTTGGCTGGGCTGCGGCTGCTACTTATAGCCAGCAGCCGCAGTTGCCAGCCAATCAGAGTGCAGGGTTTTTCCCGCACTTTTTAAACCAATCATATTTGACATTTTACAAGAACAGTTCAAACTAAACCAATGACATTCAAACCTGCATACATAACATAAACCATCCTTGTAATTTTACTTCAAATCAATGCAATGTTCTAATAAAGAAGTTAAACATTATAGCACTAGATCCATCTTGTTCAGATACACTACATCTTAACGAAAGCAAAACTTCCTAGCAGTTCTAGGGAACACATTACTCCCCCCTCTCCACAAATCTCTTTAAAACTCTGCAGCATTGGAATACCATTAAGTTCAAACATCCCTTTAAAGTATCATTTCCTAATTCTTAGCATATAGCAAGAGCAACTGGGTGGCAAGCATGTTTGAGACTCTGAGGAAAAGGGCTGTTCAGTTGACCTTGGTAACTTAACTGAAACAGTATATGTGTAAATCCATCACAAATCCCAGGCCTTTTACAACTTTCATCCCTGTGGAAATCAGATCAGAAGACTGTTTACAAGAGGCTACAATTCATTTGGCTAAAGAGCCATGATAGTGGAGCCTCTGGTATCATTTGGAATTGTGGTAACTTGATCTTACACAAATAGGCTAAAAGAAAAGGAGCAAGGATTAGGTAATTATTGCAAGCAAATCAGTTTTAATATTTCACTTTTTTTTTTAAAAAAAGGCACCCTTTCCACTGTAAATGTCATATTTTGGCACTTTGGTTATCCACTGCAATTTTTATGTAGTTTCCCAAAATGTCAATTCTCCCTTCAGATTCTGAGATCCTAAATTGCAGTCTTTTAAACCATGGGAAATAGCTTCATAAAAAGATTTTACTGCACAGCTTAATGTATAAGATACTTCAAAATTGGCCACTGAGGGCCAGCCTATTCTGGAAAGAAAATGGGGGGATTTACAATGACATCCTGTATTTGGATCTTCCTCTGGACCTCTTCCAACTGGACAGCAATGGATTCCTTACAATTCTAGTACTAAAGGGCCACATTCTTGCACTGAGAACAAATACATTTTGATCAACAGTTTGATTAATCTTCCCCAGATAATCATACAGTATATAGCCATATGCTTGGGAACAGCATTGACAATGGGCACATTATATCTTTTTTTTCCAACCAAAAACCTCTTAGAAATATTTACTGCAAACAGATGGAAGTAAAATATTGGCCTGAAGGATTTGTCTTAAAAACTCTTCTGAAAACACTGACATTTTACTACTTACAATAACTATTAGCTAGTTGTTGTACTCTGTAAACTATAGGTCAGTCTTTTAAATTAAACAGCACCACCAACACATTCCCAAATTACTCATATCTTCCAGATTCTTTGAATATAGCATTTGAAGTTCAACTTCATGCCAATCTGCAAAGCTTTGTTTAGAAAAAGAGTGTTGTATGTCTATTTTATTTTCTGCCTTTCATGTGTGCACATGACTTCTGAGATATTTAAAATATACAAACTGCTTATACCAAATTCGACTATTTTTTTAGAAATGTAGCCTTGATGTGGAAACAAAACAAAAAAACCCTGTGACAATGCTAACAGGACTGATATAAACTATTTTTCGTACAGCACAGCTGACTTCCTACTTTGTATATACATGAACCACATTATACATTTGTAATATTATATGTGGCAGAGAAAAATAAAGTGAAAAACAAATGCAATGCTGAAAGGGCAGATAATGATAGTGATTAGGGCTATGCAATACACTTTCACATAGCATCTATCTGCAACTCTTTTTAAAAAGGAGAAGATGCCCTTGATTTAAGGAGTTGAAGTCTACATGTCCTTGCATGCTGCAAAACATCTTTTGGCCTTCAGATCTGAAGCATTACTCAATCCTAATACTGACATTATTAATAACCACTAATAAAAAAAATATGGTGGGAGGTAAACCCAGTTGTTGTGACTTGCGTTATAACCTGCTTGCACGAACAAAAGAAATTCATAGACATTTCAATCTGAAAATTCACTTCAATCTGAAAGAGTAGTAGTACAATTCCATGAGAAATTCCGCTCTGTCTCCTGTGGTTTAAAAGGCAACAATGATATTTTAGCACACTAACATATTAATTCACAAGTGCTGCTAACCTCTAAGAATGAACAGCCCTGAACAGGAGCTTTGCAACAATCTTATAAAAGAGGAGAAATTTGGCAGAAAAGGCAGAAGAAAAATCCTTTTCTCCCAACCTGCCAGAAAAAAAAAATACTATCTACTGTATGCTCAGAGCTATTCCTGGCCTCTTCTGCACTGCATATTTTGGGAGCTGGAGTTTTCTGGTGACAGGAAAGAGGAAAATGTGTTTTTCCCCATTCCATCTTTTTTTTTAATGTCCCTGGCAGGGAAGGGGGGAAAAATCAACAGCAACCTCACAGCATGTATTTCATTCATTCTTCCAATTTTGAGGCCCTTCTTAAGTTATAATATAATTGGGCTTGGGGTTGAGTGAAAGTTCATAATCCATAAATTTGCAGGAAAGCAATGCCACGGCAGAGTCTGATTTGGAGCATTGCTTTCACTGTGCTCGTGATAGAACATAATAACATTTAGCTCCAGTACAGCATGATCTCTCTGCAGAATAAGGCAGCCCCACTATTGTAGTGCTTCACCTTACCTGAAACAGTTTAAGGAGGCAATTGCTCCTAACCAGCCAACTTCCTCCTCTATTCTTCCAGGCTAATGTTCTGCTTGTATCCAAATTGACTGTATGGCCTGTATGTGAAGGAAGAAAACAACCACATTGTTTTTCCCCCCTATTTCTCATTCTCATAACTGTTAACTATATGTCTGTGTCAGGCATAAGCTACAATAAATGGTATGTGAAATGAGCTTGAGAGACAGGAGGAAGAGTCACAGACTAGACAACTGGCATGTAAAAGATATATCAGCTCAAGCAGGAGACCCTACCATTTCAGACAAATGGCTTTTCAGACTCCTTTTAAAAGCCTACAGTGATGAAGCACCCACAACTTCTAAAGACAAGCTATTTCATTGGTTTATTGTTCTCACCATTAGGAAATTTCTCCTTAGTTCTGGGTTGCTTCTCTCTCGATTAGTTTTCATCAATTGTTTCTTGCCTTGCCTTCAGGTGCTTTGGAAAATGAGTTGACTCCCTCTTCTTTGTGGGGCAGCCCTTCAAATATTAGAAAACTGCTCTCATGTTGCCCCTAGTCCTTCTTTTCACTGGACTAGTCAAACCCAATTCCAGCAACTGTTTTTCGTATGACAGAGAAGGCGTGGGAAGCATTTCAGAAGGGACCCTCCCTAGTTTTCTGAGAATAAAATGAAAGGGGGGGGGAGGCTGTTAGTCTTGCAAGATTCTGTTAATATAACATTAAAGTAAAGGTAGAGTTAGTACTCATGGTTGACTGGACTACCTTGAAGAGCTAAAATGCATCATTTTTTTTAAATTCGCATTTATATGCCGCCCTTCTCCGGAGACTCAGGGCGGCTTACAATCTTTGGAGCACAACCCAATGTGCTCAGCAATAGCCTTCATTCTATTGTATATGCCTGCTTATTACCAGGGCTTTTTGGGGGGCCCCCAAGCGGCATTTTTACAAAGTCAGCTTATTGCCCCCAACAATCTTGGGTCCTCAATTTACCTACCCCGGGAGGATAGAAGGCTGAGTCAACCTTGAGCCTGGTGAGACTTGAACCTGCACTAATTGCAGGCAGCCGGAGCTAAGTGCTAGGTGTTTAACAGCCTGCGCCACCAAGGCTCCTAAATGGAATGTCTCTCCTGGTGACAGTAATGGAAAGCCTGGTGTTTTAATGGAAAGCCCATGTTGTTTGTTTAACAACAATGTGGCACTACCATGGCCTTCTTTTAGAATGCTTTGTCAATCTTCCAGTCTAGCCTACAACCTATTATATTTCATATTTTCACATATAGTTCAGTTCAAGCCACCAAGCTACTTGTATAGTATTTCCCAATTCTCTCATTAAGAACAGCAATTTTCAAAGAAGAAGGCTTTGTGCTGGAACTTTTTCTATATTTGATTCCTATCAGCTCTGATTCCCACTTCTGGACTGTTATGTATGTAGGTTTAAAGTCATTGGTTTAGTTTGAACTGTTCTTGTAAAATGTCAAATATGATTGGTTTAAAAGTGTGGGAAAACCCTGCACTCTGATTGGCTGTCAACTGCGGCTGCTGGCTATAAGTAGCAGCCGCAGCCCAGCCAAATCGGGTCCGTTCTGAGCTGTAGTCACTAATAAACTAAAGAGCTTGAAGCACTCCGCGTCTGTCTCTTCATGCAAACTTAACACTGGTGACGAAGGTGGAAGGTGGGATTCCCCTGAAGAAGGCAACGCTGAACAGAAGGAGAGCGAGATGGCTGCACTGAACACCCCAGCCCCGTTCGATCCGACGGCAGAAGACTGGGAGTTTATGCAGATCGTTTCCAAATGTATCTGGAGGAAACGATCTTCCGACATTTCCGAGAAGCGGAAGAGGGCGTCTTTCTCTCACACTGCGGTCCGGCAGTTTTCAAGATGGCGAAGGCATTGGGGAGGAGCAGACGCGGAAGGTAATGGACTGGCCTGACTTAGAAAAACTGTTAGAGCCCATTACGCCCACAAGTATCGTGCCTCATTAAGAGACACAAGTTTTACCGTCGTGATCAAGGGGAAAGCAAAACGTAAACGACTTCGGCAAGTTTAAGAGACATTGGGGTGCATGCAAATTTAACAATTTAGAAGAGGCCATGCTCGCGATCGATTTGTTCTGGGCCTTAAAGACAAGGTGCTACAGAGCAAGTTATTACTGAAACCTAAGATCACGCTGAAGAAGCAATAGAAGAGGCCTCTTCAGCAGAAGCTACCAAGTCCTCAGCAGCAGCCATGAAGAAAATCAACAAGGCCACAAGCCATCCTGATGTGGAAAAGTCCACAACAACTCATTGTGAGCAAATAGATTCTGAGTCAGACTGTAGTGAGGTGGAGGAAGGAATTTACAGACTCAGAATGGAGTGGAAAAAGAAAGACCTGGGAAGAAAGAGGCAAGATTTCTACTGCAGAGGTTGTGGGGAAGCCACCCCGACTGAATGCAAGTTTTTAGACACCATTTGCCTCATGTGATAAAAGAGGACACCTAGCAAGAGTCTGCAAATCATCCAGAACTCCACCCAACAGAAGAAAGTTTGCTACAAGCAAAGACAAAGAATTCAGGCCCAACAATCTCAGTGAGAAAATGGGGTGCAGCACAGAAGCAAATGGGAAGAATGAAACTCATCAAACAGTAACTATTGGTCATTCATCACCTTTAAGAAGCAGAAAAGTGCATGTCAAGGTACTTATTGAAGGAAGGCCTTGCCAAATGGAAGTGGACTCAGGCTCATACCTATCTATGGTGTCATGGGACACTATTCACAGACTTCTTCCCAACATCCAGAAGAAGCACTTCAAGAAGCAAGCATTGACTCTTAAAGACTACCAAGGGAACAAGATTCCAGTAGTTGGAACAAGAGAATTCAACGTGAAATTCAAGGGCCACACCAAACGCCTACCACTGACCATCGTGGACAAGGACCGCCCAAGTCTGCTGGGCCTTGAGTGGTTCAACCCGCTGGGCATCGAGGTGACTGGCATCAATCACGTGAGCAACACTGAGTGGGAAGAGGCCTTGAAGTCTGAGTTTCCAGAGGTCTTCAGTGACGGATTAGGCAAGTACTTGGGGACCCCCATCACATTTAACCTAGATCCCAAGGTACACCTGAGCTGTAGTCACCAATAAATCCAGAGCTTGAAGCATCCACAGCCTGTCTCTTCATGCAACTTAACAGCAAGAGCAGTAGCTCTCAGGTTGGGAGCCCAGTCCCCAGGCTTGGAGGTATTGCCCCTCCCTTAAGGTATAAGGAGAAGGTGCAAAGGTAGAGAAACCTTTGTAGGAAGCAGTCATTCAGCCTGTTTGGATTAAACCTTGAAGCTCTGAAGTGTGGACTTTGTACTTTGTTTGGCTTTTGTAATTCATTTGGCACTTTAGTTGTTGGCAGCACTTCAAAGAGAGAAAGGTGAGTGCTTATCTCAAGGGACTGCTTGGGACTCATTACGGCTGGGAATGTACATAATTCCCAGCTGAAATAAAACAAGAGTTGTTTGGACTAAGCGCCTGCTTAATTATGGTCTCGGGAAGCCTTGTTCAGAACAGAGTCAGTGGAATTCAAGGTGGGCTGGACTTAGCTCTCAGATGGCCTTGAAGGACTCTCGAGACTTATGATGCATTGACCCGCTCACTGGCTCAGCCTGGTCATCTCCTACACTTACTAATCTATAAAAATGGAGAAATAGATATGCCTCGCCCCAGCAGGCAACAAGATGGAGCAGAGATTAAAAAAATATCTAATGCATTTTTGCCAGACCAATCCTTCCAGGCTTGGAGACCCACATATTTAATTCAGATTCCCATTTCTGAGAAAATGTGTTAACAGGATGTCTCGGCCTCCTCCTTGCTTGCATAGATTTTCTATTGCAAGGCTGAGTCTTAGCCTGGCTAACTATGCACAGAGTGCTCTTAAGGCAGAAGAAAATGGCCTTACTTGCTCTGCTCCCAATTATGGGATTGGTCAAACAATTTGAGTAATTAATCAGAATGGAGCTGGAAGGACCTAGGAGGTCTTCTAGTCCAACCCCTCAAGCAGGAGACCCTACACCATTTCAGACAGGTGGCTGTCCAATCTTTTCTTAAAGACCTCCAGCTTACCTAAGCACCTACAACTTCTTAAGTCAAGCTGTTCCACTGGTCCTTAGCATTAGAAATTTCTACTTAATTCCAGGTTGCTTCTCTCCTTAATTAGTTTCCATCCATTTCTTGTCATGCCTTCTGATGCTTTGGAAAATAAGTTGACCGCCTCTTCAGTTGACTGACCTCTTTGTGGCAGCCCCTCAAATACTGGAATACGGCTATCATGTCACCTCTAGTACTTTTCTAGACTAGCCATACCCAGTTCCTTCAACCGTTCTTCATTTTTTCCTCTATCCAGGCCCTTAATCATCTTAGTTGCTCTTCTTTGCACTTTTTCCAAAGTCTCAATATCTTTTGTAATGTGTTGACCAAAACTGGATTCAGTATTCCAGGTGTGGGCTTACTATGGCTTTATAAAGTGGGAGGGGGAATAGTTAGATGGGGTTTGTAGCCAAAACAAAAGTTTTCCTGTGGGAACCAAGGACATTCTCACAGGTGACTGGCCAGAGGAGGAGCCAGTAACCTAGCAACCGCCAGCACCTGGATTGGACAGCATGACCAGTGACTTGGGAGGAGGGGAACTTTTACTTTGAATTAGGTGAAAGTTTGAGGAAACCTCAGAGTTGGCTTTCACCAGTTTGTGCCAATATGATGTATCTTGAGTGCCTCGAGTTTGTTTTCTATGGGCATTGCTTGGAATGCTGACACACTGTTTATACATTGGGTTTTATTTTTGTAATCTGCCCAGAGTCACTGAGAGTGGGCTGCCATATAAATTTTCTTAAATTTTTTTAAAAATTGCACTACGTGGACAGGTTCTCATATACATGAGGACTTTTGGGAATCTCCTAAGAACTGCAGTGAGTAAAATATCCCCTCTGAGAAAGACACTTTGCTTTCCAGGGAGGCTAAAATAATTAAATATCTGCCCAGATCCCATCTGGAAATAAGTTGAGCAAGCTGTAATGGGCTGGAACATGGCTGACCTCTCTGGAATTCCATATCGAAGACAAGTTTCTCTGATGATTCTTCCAGCCTAAGTGTATTTCAAAAAGAGGATTGTTCAAGTGACAAGCCATCCCAGATATATTTCCCCAGAATTGCTTGTTGCCATGAAGATCGGAATTGGTCTGTCAGAAAGAATCTCAATGTCAAGGCATGAATAAACCACCATGCAATTCTAAGCATGTAAACATGGGGTACGTTCCATGGTACTAGAAGAGGATTACTGACTTCTTGGCACATTTTGATGTTATTGGCCATAGTTCCCCAACAAAGAAGCCATTTTAGAAGCTGTGGTTCTGTGGCAGGAATCTCGCTCTAACAAGAGGGACCTCTAAGCTTTCTGTCCTTTGCCTTAATTTTAATGTTTTAGCTTTTAATGTCTGACATTGTGGTGTTTTAATCCTATAATTGTTTTGTTCTGTTATTTATGGTAGTGTAAGGTGGAGTGGAGTGGTGGCCTAGAGGTGGAGGTCTTGCCTTACAATCAGAAGGCTGTGACTTCCATCCTAGGTACAGGCAGATCTTTCTCTCTCTGGGCACACTGAGAATATATCTGCTGAACAAAACTCTGGATTGGCAACAGGAACGGCATCCGGCCATTGAAACACTCTGCTAGCTCCATTCAGTTGCCCAAGCTCCACCCCGCAAGGGATTATGGGGTCGTTAAAAAAGATGATTTATGATAGTGTAAGCC
>CM019148.1:170151089-170214036 GCA_009733165.1 Naja naja | reverse complement strand
CAATAAATCCTCTTACAAAATCTAAAATGGAGGAAAGAAAACTGGTCACGATGAATATAAATGGACTCAATTCAATCATTAAAAGAAGGAAAGTATTCAAAATGGAGAAATTAAAATTTGATATAATTTGCAAAGAGGTACATATTAAAAAACAACATATGAACAAATACTAAAAAAAAAAAAAAGAATAGGAAAATTGTTTACTTCATTGGCACAATGTAAAAAGTTCTATATATTAAAGAAACAATTTGGCTGAATAAATTTATATAGATGATGATGAAGAATCTTAATGGTAGAAATAATGGACAATAATACTAAAATACTTTTAATAGCAATATATGCTTCAAATGACCACCAAGAGGAATTTTATAATAAACTCCATAAAAATAATTGAACTGGACTACGTTAATTTATGCATGATGGAGATTTTAATGGAATAATTAATGAGCAGCTGGATTATAAATCACAAAAGAAAAGCCACAAGAAAGCCAGAAACTACCAAAACCCTTTTTCAAATGATGAAGAAATAAATTTAAAAGATGCATGGAGAGAAATATAGGAAATAAACAATATACATTTTACTCAAACAGGCATGAATCATGGTCAAAATAGATAATATGGACATCAGCTGATCTATTTTAATAACAATTAAATAAAGAAGCAAAAGAAGTATTGGGCCGATCATAATCCAATGATTATTATTGGAAAGGACAAAGATGAATCTAGATGGACATTAAACAATAAGATATTAAGGAAAAGATTTTAAACAGAAAATGGAGAAGAACTGGTATTCTTTTTAAAAGAAAAATAAGAAAGAGGATATCTCGTTAAACAAACAGACATGATGAAGAATACAAGAGAAATATGAACTTGGTCAGAAGCTTATATCACACTTATACCGAAGGAAGACAGACTTTAACAAGTAAAAATATAGGCCTATTTCCCTATTAAATTCAGACTATAAAATTTTTGCTTCAAATTTGGCAGAAAGACTGAAAAATACTTAAACAACTTTATACATGTTGACCAAAATGGTTTCTGCCAAAAGACAAATCAAACATAATATGAGAATAATCCTGGACACTCTGGAGTACTATGAGGCACATCCTGAAAAGCAAATGGCCTTGATGTTTCTGGATGCTCAAAAAGCCTTTGATAACGTGAGTTGGCGCATGTTACTACAATTGACACAAATGGGCTTTGGCAAAAAATTTATACGTGCTATTGAGACTATATATTCTGAACAAACCACAAGGGTTTTGATAAATGGAGAATTGACAGAGCCTATAAATATAAGAAAAGGGACTAGACAAGGCTGCCCACTGTGCCCTGCTGTTTGTGTTAACCTTAGAAGTGTTAAACAGGTGTAGGAAGATAAACAAATAAAAGGAATGAAAATTAAAAGAAGAATATAAGTTACAAGCCTTTACAGATGACCTGGTATTTATATTAGAGGACCCACTGGAATCAGCTTAAACTAATTGAAAGAATAGAAGAGTATGGAGAAGTAGCAGGATTGAAAATTAATAAAGACAAAACAAAGATATTAACAAAGAATATGTTAGCGAGACGGAAGAAAATTGGAAGAAGCTTTAGAAATACAGGTCACAAGTAAGGTTAAGTATCTAGGGATATATATACAGCAAGATGTAGTACACTGAAGGAGGATAATTACATTAAACTTAAACAGCAGATAGCGACAGACTTGGAAAAATGGAAAACTTACAACTATCGTTGATTGGGAGAATATCAACAATCAAGATGAATGTATTGCCTAGAATTCTATACTTATTCCAGACAATTCCAATCAGATTAGGGAAAGAGTTTTTCGGAGACCTAAATCGAATGATGTTGAAATATATATGGCAAGGCAAAAAAGCAAGAATAAAACTTAAGTTATTGCAGGATGCAAGATTAAGAGGAGGGTTTGCTTTGCCCAATTGGGAACTATACTATCAGGTGGCAAATTTGATGTGGGTAAAAGATTGGATAATACTAAGGAATACTAGATTATTGACTCTAGAAGGATATGACTTGTTATTGGGGTGGCATGCATTCCTTTGGTATAAGGAACTAAAACACAAGGGTATTTTAGAAGACATTATATTAGAAGCTTTGTTTTTAAACTGGGAGAAGATTAAAAAACAACTTTACTTGAAAATTCCAATATGGGTATCTACTATTGAAGCCTTTTCATATCTAGTAAAATATATAAAAGGAACAAACAGTTAGATATGGTGAGATATTGAATGAAAGGGTGAGCTTAAATCTATGCAAGCGTTGGAAGAACAAGGTATAAAAATGAATTGGTTTTCATATTTGCAAGTATCTAGATTTGATAAGGATATTAAAGTAGAAGGTATTTATAACAAGCAGATTGGGCTAGACAAAATATTGATGGGTACTGATGAAAAGGTGATTAAAAACTTTATGGATATTTTTAGAAATTAAAATGGAAGAGGAACAAGTTAAAGAAACAATGATTGCTTGGGGGAAAAATTTTGGATATGGGATTGATCTAGAGAAATGGGAAAAATTATGGTCCCAGAATTATAAAATGACAATGTCAACTGCTTATAAAGAAAATTTGTATAAGATGTTTTACAGGTGGCACTTGACGAGAATTGCAAGAATGTTTAAGAATAAATCGGATAAATGTTGGAAATGTCATCAGATACCTGGATCATATTACCATATGTGGTGGACTTGTTCGGATGCAAAAAGATATTGGACTAAAATCCACATATGGTTGGAAAAATGATACAACAACACATAGACTTGAAACCAGAAATATTTTATTGGGAATTATACCAGATATCTACAATAAAGAGTTGAAATATTTGATTGTAAATGTTTTAACAGCAGCTAGAATTGTATTTGCCAAAATTGGAAGAATGATAAAATACCTATGCAGGAGGAAGTGATAGGAAAATTATGGACTGTGCTGAAATGAGTAAATTGACATTTGAAAGTTAGAGAACAAGAAGATAAACAATTTTACAAGATATGGGATTTGTTTTATCAATGGTTGGATAAAAAGACTTGGTAATGCAATAGACTATATAATTTTGTAATAGAAATATAATAGGCTGATATAAAATATAATGTTGATATATACAACCATTGGATGAAAGTATAACATAAATTTTAGATTAAAATATATCGTATATATGATGAAATAAATAGTTTAGTTGTACACAAGTAATAATTGATACATACATAATGTTTTATTGATAATATGAAATTTTCTTTTGATAAATTGTGAGTGATGAATATGAAAGGATGACACAAAGGTTAACCAACTGACACACTGTATGTATATATGGAAGATGGTTTTATGTTTTGTATGTCCTGTTTGTATGTTTGTATCAAAAATAAAAACTTTTTATAAAAAAAAGTCGTACTTCAATTCCCAGAATTCCCTAGTCAGCTGGAGAAATTGAAGTCTATACCATTTAATTACTTTAATTGAATTTAAAACATTTATATAGCCATCCATCTTTCAGCAGGAAGATTTATACATTTCTGTTGTTTTATTTGTGTAAAACTAATATGGATGAACACTGTACAAATAAAGGCCTATGTTGTCACTCTAAAAAGTTTCAAATATATATTTGGCCTCTTCCATTTCATTCTCGATACCTCTGGCGTCTTAGCATATGGTTCAATTTAAATATACATTTCAATGCACCAATTATTTAGCATTCTTTGAGTTGCAGTTCACTTAAATAATATATTAAGCATTGATAGATTACATTGATCGAGGCTTTGCTTGAACCTATGACATTTGGCCAGCAATTGGCAAATGAACTTGAAACATTTAACCTATCAGGTGAAGCATTTGTTTATTTAGTCCAAATTGACCATCTTCATTGAGGTATTCAAGTCTAATAGTTACTGTCAGATATTTCAGGCATCATCTGGGGAATTTTACATAGAAAAAAAATCTCTCCATTGTAACTATCAAGCATAGTATTGCCCAAAATAGGCATACATCTTATTTAAATATTTTTAACAGTTAAGCTTAGACTTCTAAGCAATTCTCTACCTTTGTCCACAATATTTTTCTGTATGTCACTATCTTGGATATGTGCTTTTTGCCTAATGTCTGTTTAGGACAGGAGTGTCACCTCTAAGCCATGGGCTCTCCTTGCTTTGTCAGCTATACCAGGGGAGAGATTAAGTGTTCTTTCTCTGGTGGGACCAGTCTATCAGGGCAACCTGGTTTGCCCAATTACGGGCTGGAGCATACTGCTTCCTTTTTTGCCTTTCAGCCCCAATCCAGGGACCTTCGCAGGCAGTCACTTTTGTGATAAACTATTTTTGTGTTAGAGGTTAATAATCTACCTAATATATAAACAGCCTGGGTTTGAATCCCAGAAGGGTATGGCTAGCTGATGAGAGCTAAATAGCTTGAAATAGATATATACTAGACTCCCTTTATTTCTTTGTTGGTAAAACATAAATTTAACACAAAAATAGTTTGTCATGAAGGCAACTGCCTAACACACCCTGGATTGGGGCTAAAAGACAAAAATGGAAGCAGTATGCTACGTCCCATAATTTGGCAGACCAGGTTGCCCTGATAGACTGGTCCCACCAGAGAAAAAAACAACATTTAATCTGGTAGTGCAAAAGTCATTGAGAAATGAATATGTATGGTAGCTTCAGAAATATGTGATATGAAATTATTGATAACTTCTGCCTCTTTGAAATTCTTGGGTGGATGGATGAGAAGCCAACAATGTTCTCCACATACATGCTTCTGGCCATAATTATGGCCAGGACATTTCACTGTAATGGACCTTAGCATTGCTTAGCACTACAAAATCCAAGTAGAATGACTTGTATCAGCATGTCCCCCTTTGCAGTATATTCTGACTCCTTAAAATTTGTTTGCAGAGGGTAACAAGGAGATGAAGAAAATCCTGTCTGCAGAACTGAATTTGATCCACTCTTTTTGGGATGCTATTTAGAGATAGCATCCAGCTTCTAATTCATAAAAGATAGCTGTCTTGTGGATGTCATAAAAACTAAAAATGTTTTGGGGCACAAATTTGTGTAAACTGTAGGGCATCCGAGGAAATGGATTGTAGATCACAATAGCTTATCTTATTATAGATTCATTAGTCTTTATGGAGTCAGTGTGCATGTGGATGCATTTTCTACAAAGTAGAAAATACAGCCACTTCCTTGAACACATTTTATCCACTAGCTCTTTTTTCAGTTGCCTCATTACATACTTAACATGCCAGTATTATAATGACGATAGAAAGAGCTCCATGAGATAGAACCCGATCTAAAGGTCAGAGAAATATTTCTAATGACCCCAGAGGGCATTAACTTTAAATCCCTCCCCTTCTTCAACATTTATACTGGAGACAAGAAACAACTTTATTGAAAATTTCATAATGATCTCACTGAAGTAGACTTACAACATAAACATGTGACACAATTCCTTCTGGTATTTAATTTGCTCATAGGTTTCTTTTCAACTGCAATTATTCATATTGAACAATTTCCTGAGACCAGTTTGGAAGATAGAGTAATTCTGTCTCTCTGCCTTGGTGTGTGTGTGTGTGTGTGCATATGTGCGTATGAAAATACATATACCATATATCACTTTAAAAAAATAAAATGGGAACAATGTGCAGGAAATTTCCATTGCGCTGCCTAAAATTGCTATCACAGGTTGTGTGTAGCAAATATATTGGTAATCTCCCTTGTGGCTTTTGCTCACATTCAGGTTTAATTGCCATGAACTTTGAATTCCTTTCTTAAGGTCAGTTATTACCTACTGATGGATTCTCTTCTTTTCTCTACTTAATGCCAAGTATTCATCCTAACCAAGACAGATAAGGAAGAGGAAGACATTTTTCAGTGGCATGCTTGAAGATGTTTCTTATTTCTCCTCCCAGCAATTGAAAGGGGATGTGGTCCTTCAAATATCAAGAGGAAGGAGGAGGGAGGGAGGGAGGGAAGGAAGGAAGGTAGGTAGGAAGGAAAGCACTGTGCTAGTTCCATTCCAGCAGCAAACAGTCTGCAAGTGATGTAAAAAGAAGCTGCCATTTTGAAGGAAACAAACTTCACAGCCAACACTAACGCCAAATGGGGTCACTATGTAAAAGAACTGCCCTGCAGTAGCATATTAATAAGCCTCTTTGACAAACAAGAGTGCTATTTTAGGTTTCCCAGAAGGCCAAGAGAGTTCCCTTAAGAGATTTATAAACACCTATATAATAAATGGAAGGGTGAAGTTTAAATGGTTATGAAGCATTCTCTTCTCTGGTTCCTAGATCCTCTGTGATTTAAAGAGCTGACATTTACTATGTGCAGGCCTATTATTCAGAATGACTGTTTGTCTACAGACAATATTTTAAAATGGCTTGTGCAAATGAAAAATTCTTATTAAGTCAGAAAAAAACAGTTTAAGTAAGTAACACTCTCCCACTTCAGCCAGCAATAAGTCTCAATACTTTACCTTATGGGGATTTTCTTTTATAAAAAGCCTTGCATCCCATTCTCTGTTTAAGATCACAGCACTGGAAATCAGATAGTTTTAGCAAAAAAGTAAAGGTAAAAAATAGTAAAGGCAGGGATATTGGTCGCTAATTCACAAACTCTCTGCTGAAAAAGTCCTTGTTTGGTTACCCTACTTTGGAGAATCAAATGGCCCCTTTTTTGGATTTCCAGAAGTGAAGCTTTTGGGTGACCAAAAATTCTGTATCCTTAAAGTTTGTTTAATTTTCTTATCTGTTTAAACTATTGGCAAACCATCTTTTGTTCAAATAGATTTCCAGACACTGTACAGAAAACAGCTTAAGTGGTGGATTGGACAAAACACATCTTCATTGTAGAGTCACTCACTTTGTGAAGCACTTTCTTCTTAGAAATATGAATGGGCCCTATTTTCTTTATGTTCAGGAAGTTCTTTAAAACTCTTTTATATCAATAAGGTTTGGGTCCTAGAGTGTTTTGGTACACAACTATTTATTGATTGATTTACAGGACTTTTATGGCTGCCCATCTCATACAAGGACTCTAGGCAACAATTCATAAACCATAGTTAAAAATAAAAATACCTTTTCCCCCAAGTACCAAAGCAATCATCCTTGCAGATCAATCCCCATCATAGCCCAAAGTCTGGGGGAAGGCCAGGTCTTCACAGCCCTCTGGAAGGCTAAATGGACATGGATATCTCAGATCTCTGGTAGGAGGTTGTTCCAATGGCTGGGGCAGCCACTGAGAAGACTTGCCTCTGAGGTCCCATTAAATAGCAACATTTAAAGGAAGAGGATCTGGAGCAAGCCCACCTTATCTAACCTAGTAGGATTGGCAGATACCCTCAGGGAATGGCAGTCCTGAAAGTAACTTGGCCCTGTGCAATGTGATAATAAGTGCCTTGAATTGTACCATAGAAAGTAACTGGAAGCCAGTGCATCTCACAGAGCAGAGGTGTTACATGGGTGAATTGCAGGGTAGACAAAACTGCATGAAAAGTGCCCTTCAGTCCCAATCTTCAGGTGGGATGAAAAGTGACTGAGAAATCCAAAAGAGCCAGGATGGACATACCATCCACCCCCATTTGAGTTCTCCAAAGATGTACTTTGCTTGCATTTCTTTTTCCTGAAGAGAAACCAAAGCATTATTTCTGTGATTGCATTAATTCTATTCTTGATATAGATATCAAGAATATTCTTGATTTTAGATATAGACATGATCATTTGTATTGGTTTGCTCATGTATTATGCTCTGAATTTTATAGATTGGAGTGGACTATAAATAGTGTCCTCAAACAAGAAAACAAATAGGAAGGGCATCACACAGCCAGCCAACTGTAAAGCAGAGTGAAGCTTCATTATCACTGACAATCTCTAGAAAGTTAGTCCCCAAGTCAGGTAGAAACCAACTTGCAAAGACTTTGCTTTTGAGTGCATCATTTATTTTATTTATTAATCAAATGTATATGGCTGCCCACCTCACAGAAAGTGTACAACAATCCAGTAAAAATATAAATCCGATAAATTCATAGCCACAAAGGTTAAAAAATGATCTATAGTACTGATCTTGCATGACAACAGGGGTGGACTGAATCAGTTCCTTCCAACTACATACTTATGCATCAATTGATGCCAAAGTAAATAGATTCTGCATAAAACTAAGGATTAGATCTACTGTATGTCAAGTCAGCATGATGCATTTCACTGAAGCATCACAACTTGGCTGATTCAGCTTCACTGGCTCTTTACTTTGACACAAGTGATTTCTGTACCTGTGCAGAAAGCAGTAATCAGCCAGATAAGTGACTGGTCCAATCTATCAGCTCAAAGTACTAAGCCACCTAACAAATCAGCTAGTTTGGTAGGATTTAATCTGATTACCTCCAAGTCAAATAACTCCCTTCAAAGTTCTCCATAGCTCTGCCTACCTAATTAAATTCAGTTTCATGCAACTCCTTTCAGATGCCGGTTAGCTCCTTGGTTTTCCGGGGAGCTCTGGGAGATGAAGCGACGGAGAAGGGGCCTAGAGTACAGCTGGAGGGCCAGCTGTTCCAAACCTGATCGGTCTCAGTTGAGGTCCTTTACTAGGACCTATCTGATGGCGATGAGAGTGGCGAAGTCTTCTTACTTCACTACTCTCATCGTGTCCGCAGAGAATCGCCCGGCTGCCCCATTTGGGGTCACCCGGCTGCCTCCTGAATTCATGGGGGAGGGTGACCCCTTGCAGGGTCGAGCCGAGGAATTTAGCCATCATCTGCAGGACAAGATCGCTCAGATTTGGGCCGGCTTGCACTCCAACTGGCTAGAGTCTGACGAGGGAGTAACGTTGGGTCTGGTTGTTACGATCTGGGATGAGTTTGACCCTGTGACCCCAGATGATGTGGACAGGGCCATGCGGAGGCTGAGTTCCATCACGTGTTTATTGGACCCGTGTCCCTCCTGGCTGGTGTATACCACCCGGGAGATTACACGAGGCTGGCTCCAGGCAGTTGTCACCGCTTCTTTGAGTGAGGGGTTCTTCCCAGCCGCCTTGAAGGAGGTGGTGGTGAGGCCCCTCCTCAAGAAGCCTGCCTTGTACCCAGCCAGTTTGAACAACTTCCGTCCAGTCTCCAACCTTCGCTTTATGGCGAAGGTTGTTGAGAGTGTGGTGGCTTCCCAGCTTCCGAGGTTCCTGGATGAAGCAGATTACCTAGATCCATGCCAATTGGGTTTCAGGCCCAGATACAGCATGGAGACGGCATTGGTCGCGCTGATGGATGATCTCTGGAGGGCTCGGGACAGGGGTTACTCCTCTGTCTTAGTCCTATTAGATCTCTCAGCGGCTTTCGATACCATCGACCATGGTATCTTGTTGCAGCGCCTTGGGAGGTTGGGGGTGGGAGGCACCGTTCTTTGGTGGTTCTCCTCCTACCTCTTGGGGCACTCGCAATCAGTGTTGGCAGGAGGGCAGAGGTTGGCCCTGCAGCCCCTCGCTTGTGGGGTGCCTCTGGGGTCGGTTCTCTCTCCCCTCCTGTTCAGCATTTATATGAAGCTGCTGGGCGAGATCATCTGTGGTTTTGGGGTGAGGTATCATCAGTATGCTGATGATACTCAACTTTACATCTCCACCCCGAACCAACTCAGTGATGCCCTCCTCGTGATGTCCCGTTGCCTGGAAGCAGTACAGATCTGGATGGGGAGGAACAGGCTCCAGTTCAACCCTGCCAAGACTGAGTGGTTGTGCATACCGGCATCTTGGGTGGTCCAGAGTGTTCCATCACTGGTTTTGGGGGGAGAGGTGTTGCCCCCTCGCAGACAGGGCTAGCAACTTGTGTGTCCTCCTGGACTCATGGCTCAGTTTGGAGGAGCAGGTGGGAGCCGTGGCCAGGGGGGCATTCTCCCAGGTCCGCCTGGTGCGCCAGTTGCATCCCTACCTGGACCGAGATGCACTATGCACGGTCACTCATGCTTTCATTACATCCCGGATCGACTACTGCAATGCGCTCTACATGGGGCTTCCCTTGAGGACCATGCGGAGGCTTCAACTGGTGCAGAATGTGGCCGCGCAGGTTGTGATGGGGGTGTCCCAATACTCCCATATTACACCCCTCCTGCACGAGCTGCATTGGTTGCTGGCTGCCCTCCATGTGAGATTCAAAGTGTTGGTGCTTACCTACAAAGCTCTCCATGGCTTAGGGCTGGGGTACTTGCGGGAACGTCTCCTGCCAGCATCAAATACCAATCGCCCGGTGCGCGCTCACAGACAGGGCCTCCTTGGGTTACCGTTGGCTAGACAATGTTGGCTGGCGGTCCCTAGGGGGAGGGCCTTCTCTGTGGGGGTGCCCACTTTGTGGAACCAGCTTCCCCTGGAGCTGCGACTGGCCCCTGACCTTTGCGCCTTTCGCCACGGCCTAAAGACTTGGTTATTTGAACAGGCTGGCCTGGACTGAGGGGGGTTGTTTAATATTTTAAATGTTTGTTGGTGGGTTTTAATGATTATTTGGTCGAATTTGGTTTAATTCTTTTTTAACTTTTGTAATTTGTATGGCTGTTTTTATGTGAGCCACCCTGAGTCCCTTGGGAGAGAGGGCGGCCTATAAGACCAAATAATAAATAAATAAATAATGATTTTTATTTTTTTATTTATTTTATTTTGTCAAGCAATTATAAGATAACAGGTATAAGTATAAACATGGTTATGAATACATGAAATGGATACATATAAGAAAAAAAAGAAACAGTAGGACAGGGACAGTAGGCACGTTGGTGTGCTTATGCACCCCCCCTACAGACCTCTTAGGAAAGGGATGAGGTCAATAGTAGACAGTTTAAGGTTAAAGTTTTTGGGGTTTGGGGAAGAAACCACAGAGTCAGGTAGAGTATTCCAGACATTGACCACTCTGTTGCTGAAGTCATATTTTCTGCAATCAAGTTTGGTGCGGTTTACCTTGAGTTTGTATCTATTGTGTGCTCTTGTATTGTTATGGTTGAAGCTGAAGTATTCATTGACAGGTAGGACATTGCAATATATAATTTTATGTACTATACTTAGATCGGACCAAAGGTGGTGTAGTTCTAGGTTGTCTAGGTCTAAAATTTAAAGTCTGGTGGCATAAGGTATTCTGCAACAAGTAGAGGAGTGGAGAACTCTTCTTGTGAAATATTTCTGGACTTTCTCAACTGTATTAATATCAGATACGTAATGCAGGTTTCAGACTGATGAGCTGTATTCAAGTATTGGTCTAGCAAATGTTTTTTTATGCTCTAGTTAGTAGTGTGATATTACCAGAGAAAAAGCTACATAGGATTAGGTTAACAACTCTTAATGCCTTTTTGGCTATGTAGTTACAGTGGGCTTTAGCACTTAGATCATTAGAGATGAGTACTCCAAGGTCCTTGACAGAGTTTGGATCATCAACAAGGTCTTGACTATTCAGCTTGTATTTTATTTTCTGACTTTTTTTGCCAATATGTAAGACAGAGCATTTATTTGTTGAGATTTGAAGTTGCTATTTGTTTGACCATTCTGATACATAGTCGAGGTCTTTTTGAAGGGTAGCAGTATTGTTGGTGGTGTTGAATAGCTTTACATCATCAGTGAAAAGAACGCAGTTGCTCTTAATATGATCACAGAGGTCATTTATGTAGAGTATGAGGAGAGTTGGTCCTAGAACACTGCCTTGGGGGACATCACTGTTGACAGGTACAGAATTTGATAGGATGCTCCCAGTTTTGACCATTTGTTGTCTGTTTGACAGGAATGCTTCTATCCAGTTATGCAGTTGTCCAGAGATACCATAAGATTTTAGTTTTAGGAGTAGTTTGTCATGTACCACTGAATCAAAGGCTTTACAGAAGTCTATGTAAATTGAATCTATTGCTTTGCCCTGATCAAGTTGTGTAGTCCATATGTTTTTGCAGTGTAAGAGCTGCAGATTACAGGATAGTTTTTTGTCTGAAACCAAATTATTTATTAGAGAGTAGGTTGTTTGTCTCTAAGTGGAGGATAATGGATTGGTTAATAATTGATACTATGACTTTATAGGTGATACAGCATAAAGAGATTGGTCTGTAATTTTCAACTAGGCTGGGGTCTCCCTTTTTGAAGATGGGGATGACTGTGGCTAGTGACCATAGGTTTGGCAAGGAGCTGGTCCTAAAAGATTTTTCAAAGATTATGTTTAGAGGTTCTGCTATGGCAGTGGATAGCTTTTTTAAGAAGTAGGCACATATTCCATCCGGTCCAATAGATAGAGATGGTTTTAGATTGCGTAGTGCTTTTTCAACATTGTCTTCTGTAAAATCAATATGTATTAGATCATTGTAGTTGTCTGTGGTTCGACTAGGAAATACTGGGCATGATCCATTGCATCTTAGAACATTGTAGATGTCATCAGTCCTGTTTACACTTTTTGTCTTGGTTGAGTCTTTAAACACATCTCAGGAACAAAGTTTGATGGTGGTTAAGACAGCAGGTTAGAAACTGAGAGTCCTAGTCCTGCCTCAGGCATGAAGCTAGTTAATGACAGAGTATAACAGAATAACATATTTGGAAGGGACCTCGGAGGTCTTCTAGTCCAATCTCTTGCTCAGTTAAGAATAGTTAAGACAGAAACCCTATACCATTTCAGCCAAATGGTTGTCCAATCTCTTGTTAAAAACTTCCAGTGTTGGAGCATTCACAACTTCTGGAGGCAGATTATTCCACTGATTAATTTTCTCACTGTCAGGAAATTTTTTCTTAGTTCTAGATTGCTTCTCTCCTTAATTAGTTTTCATCCATTGTTTTTTGTCCTACCCATAGGTGCTTTGGAGAATAGGTTGACTCCCTCTTCTTTATGGCAACCCCTTAAATATTGGAAGACTGCTATCATGTACTCCTCCAGTCCTTCTTTTCATTAGACTAGACATACCCAATTCCTGCAACTGTTCTTTATATGTTTTAGCCTCCAGTTTCCTAATCATCTTCGTTGTTCTTCTCTGCACTCATTCTTGGGTCATTGCTCACTCACTCTCAGCCCTAGGAAGAAGGCAATGGCAAACCACTTTGAAAATATTGCTAAGAAAAGTTCAGGGACTTGTCCAAGCAGTCTCCAGGAGTCAAAACTGTCTTGAAGGCATACACACACATGCACACACACAGAGAGACAAAGACAGAGACAGAGAGAACAGAGAAGCACACATAATACTACTGTCCTCTATGTCACCTGTCCACTCTGTTCTCCTATTGTCCAATCTTACTGTTAGAATTGCAAGGCAGGGAATAGACTGAGCAGTTTCCCATGTAATCAAAGATTCTGCTTTATCCTATCCATGCTTGTAAAGTGAACAAATGTCCCGGGCAGAACCTCCAGCATTTGTTAGAACTCAGGACAGAAATATTAGAGTCTTTTTCCTCTAATATGATCCTTTTGAGTCTATTATTTTTCAGGAGCATTCATTTTTGGCAGACGCTTTCCTAATATATACCCTTTGGGGAAATATAATTTTCGGAGGACTGAATTTGGTTCTCACATTAGTTTGAAAGTTTTTAGATTGATAGATTCACTTTGAAACACGAACCAAACAAATTTCTTTCACATTCCTAAATGGAAACTTTTTTTTAACACACTGGGACTTAGTTTTTAGTAGACAAACATTAGAGCAAGGCAATGAGTCTTCTCTTTTTTGCTCCTTGTGATTTAGTAACATGTTTTGCTCTATTTTGATAAACCAAACTATATTTCATATTATTGCAGAGCAACCTAAGTTCCAATAAAATAGTATAAAAGCAGTTCTAATTGAAGGGATCATATTCTGTTACTGAAAAGACCTAGTCTATCCCTTCTCTTTTATTCTTCTCCTTAGGACTTTCAAGACTGTCAGGCTCCTAAATGATACTCCCCACACACACACCTACCCCTCTTTCACACTCAAATTTCATTTATCAGACCATTGTCTAAGCTGAAGCTCTTCCACCTGTCTTCCAAAGTAATCCCCAAATATCTCTGTTATGTATGCAGAGTTTGAATTGTTTGGTTGTTCTTGTAAAGTGTTTGAAATCATTGGTTTAAAAGTGCGGGAAAACCTGCACTCTGATTGACTGTCAGCCGAGGCAGCCGGCTATATATAGCTACCTTGGCTAAGCCAAATTGGGTCTGTTCTGAGCTGAAGTCACAATAAACTTTGAGCTGTAGCACTCTGCGTCCTGCCTCTCTATGCAAACTTAACACTGGCGACGAAGGTGGGATCTCCCTGAAGAGAAGGCAATGCAGAACAGAGAAGAGCGAGATGGCTGCGCTGAACACCCCCCCAGCCCCATTCGACCTGAAGAATGAAGACTGGGAGTCGTATGCAGATCGGTTTCAGATGTATCTGGAAGGAAACGATCTGGCCGCCATTTCTGAGCAGCGGAAGAGGGCGGTCTTTCTCACGATTAGGTCCGCAGTTTTCAAGATGGCGAAGGCACTAGCTGGTGCAGCAGACGTGAAGGTAATGGCATGGCCTGATCTGGAGAGGATTTTAAGGGCACACTACATGCCCCAAGTATCGTGCCTCGTTAAGAGACAGGAGTTTTATCGCCACGATCAGGGGGAAGACGAAAGCGTAAATGACTTTGTGGCAAGTTTAAGAGACATTGGGGTGTGCGCAATTCAGCAGCTTAGAGGAGGCCATGTGTGATCATTTTGTTTTGGGCCTTAAAGACAAGGTTTTGCAGAGCAAATTACTAATGAAACCTAAGATCACGCTGAAAGAAGCCATAGAAGAAGCGTCTTCAGCAGAGGCCACCAAATTCTCAGCAGCAGCCATGAGAAAGATGAACAAGACTACGGGCCATTCTGAGCGGGAGAAGACCACCACAACCCATTTTGATGAACTGGATTCTGAGTCAGATCACAGTGAAGAAGAAGGAATTAATAGACTCAGAATGGAGCAGAAACAAAATGACCTGAGAAGGAAGGGGCGTGATTTCCACTGCATAGGTTGTGGGGGGAACCACCCCCGCACTGAATGCAAGTTCCTGGACACCATTTGCCTCCATTGTGAAAAAAGAGGGCACATTGCAAGAGTCTGCAAATTATCCAGAACTCCACCCAACAGAAGGAAGTTTGCTGCAAACAACAAAGACAGAGAAGTCAAGCCCAACAACTTCAGTGAGAAAATGGGGCGTAACACAGAAGCATGTGGAAGGAATGAAACTCATCAAACAGTAACTATTGGTCATTCATCCCTTTTAAATAACAGGAAAGTGCATGTCAAGGTATTCATTGAAGGAAGGCCTTGCCAAATGGAAGTGGACTCAGGTTCATATTTATCCATGGTGTCATGGGACACTATTCAAAGATTGATACCAGACATTCAGAAGACTCACTTCAAGAAGCAGGCATTGACTCTTAAAGACTACCAAGGGAACAAGATTCCAGTAGTTGGAACAAGAGAATTGAACATGAAATTCAAAGGTCACAGCAAACGCCTACCCCTGACCATCGTGGATAAAGATCCCCCAAGTTTGCTGGGTCTGGAATGATTCAACCCGCTGGGCATTGAAGTGACTGGCATCAATCACGTGAGCAACACTGAGTGGGAAGAGTCTTGAAGTCTGAGTTTCCAGAGGTCTTCAGGGATGGATTAGGCAAGTACTTGGGGACCCCTATCACTTTTGCCCTAGATCCCAAGGTACAACCAATCTGTTTAAAACCCAGAACGGTACCCTTTGCATTGAAGGAAAAAATTGATGAACAATTAGATAAACTGATAGCCCAAGGGGTATTAGAGCCCACAGACCACTCCAGGTGGGAGACACCCATAGTCACACCAGTCAAGGCGGATGGCTCGGTGAGAATCTGTGGGGATTACAAGGGGACATTGAACCATGCGCTACAACAGAGCGCATATCCAGTTCCAGTGGTTCATCACTTATTACACTCTCTTGGTGGGGACACAGTCTTTGCCAAGCTGGACCTGGCCCAAGCATACCAGCAGTTAACAGTTGATGATCTAACTGCAGAAGCCCAAACCATTGTAACCCATCGGGTGCATTCAAATGCAAGAGGTTACAATTCGGTGTAAGTGTGGCACCAGGCATCTTTCAAAGCCTCATGGAAAGGATGCTACAAGGGTTGCCTGGGGTGGTGCCTTATTTTGATGATGTTTTAATCTCTGCTGAAAATGACAAGCAGTTACACGAGAAACTCAGAGAAGTCCTAACCAGGTTCAAAAAAGCAGGGTTAAAGGTCAAAAAGAGAAATGCACACTAAGAACTGACAAAGTAGAATTCTTGGGTTATATGATTGATAAACATGGCATCCACCCCACAGAAGCCAAAGTTCAGGCAATCAAAGAAGCCCCCAGGCCTAGATGCAAAACTGACTTGCAAGCATTCCTGGGACTCATTAATTTCTATCATATGTTTCTACCTCAGAAAGCAACCACTGCAGAACCCTTACACAGATTACTGGATAAAAATCTGCATGGGTCTGGGGCACAAAAGAAGAAACTGCATTTAACAACATTAAGAAACAAATTACTTCTGATTGTGTCCTGATACAGTTTTCTGAGAATTTACCTGTTAGTTGACTTGTGATGCATCCCCTTTGGAGTGGGGGGGTGTTGAGCCACATGCTTCCCAGTGGAAGGGAAGCCCCTATTGTATTTTACTCTCGCACTTTGACCAAAGCAGAGAGAAACTACAGCCAACTGGACAAGGAAGCTTTGGCAATTGTGGCAGCTGTCAAGAAGTTCCATGAGTAACGTTTATGGGAGAAGTTTCACCATTGTGACAGATCACAAACCTCTTTAGGCATTGTGGCAGGAGACAGACCAACGCCCACAATCCTGTCACCAAGAATGCTGAGATGGACTGAATTTCTTGCTGCTTATTCATACAAACTCATCCACAGACCTGAAAAGACATTGGGCACGCTGATGCTTTGAGTCGCTGCCCACTTCCTTCGCACATTGAGGACCCTGCTCCTGAATCTTACACCTTTTTTCTGGAAACTGTTGCCAAACTTCCAGTCCATGCTGCTGAAATTGCCAGAGAGACTGCCAAAGACACTTTATTGGCTCCTGTTATAGGCTGGATTAAGAAAGGTTGGCCACTTCAAGATCTACCTCAAGGTTCCCAACCTTTTAAGTCCAGACAAACTGAGTTATCTGTATTAAGAGGATGTATTTTGTGGGGTAACAAGGTGGTTATTCCTGCAAAACTACAGAAAGACGTTTTGGAAATGTTACATGAGGGTCATCCGGGAATTGTCAGAATGAAGGGATTGGCCAGGAGTTATGTATGGTGGCCAGGTATTGACAAAATGGTTGAAAACTGGGTTGCATCCCGTCCCAACTGTCAGGAAGCCAGACCTGCCCTACGTCTCACCCCCAAACAAGAATGGGAATGTCCTAGGGGCCCATGGTCCAGGATTCACATTGATTTTGCTGGCCCTACCAGAGGGCACACTTTCCTTATTGTGGTAGATGGTTAGAGGTTGTTCCCATGGCATCCACCAGAGCAGATGCTGTTGTCAAACAGCTTAAGAAACTTTTTGTAACTCATGGGTTGCCTGATGTACTTGTTTCTGACAATGGTCCTCAATTTACTTCCAACCTTTTTGAATCATATTTAGCACAGCAGGGTATCAGACACGCCCTTACAGCCCCTGGGCATCCTTCGGCTAATGGCCGGGCTGAACGCATGGTACGATTTACCAAGGAGAAACTCCAGCAATTGGGTCCAGGGGACATCACTGAGAAAGTTGAAAACTACTCAGTGTCCAGCATATCACTCCCAACCCATCAACTAACTTAACCCCAGCCGAGTTGTTGATGGGTAGGAAACTCAGATCTCCCTTGACCGCCTTCATCCCACTTACGCACCCAACGCACCACTAGATTCCACTAGCAAAACTCGCACATTCACTGTGGGTGATTCTGTTTATGCAAAAACCTTGTGGGTGAACCATTATGGATTCCTGCAGAGATAACCCAAATTACAGGCCCCAGGTCTTACAGGGTTCAAACTGAGGATGGTGTCCTCTGGAGCAGGCACATAGATCAGTTACGGTCCAGACTACCTCAGGAGCATCGCCATTGCTCCTCTCTGGTTCCCATACCTACTGCCTCTCCTAGGGGAAGGGGGATTATGAAGGTAATCAGCAAGCAAGAATCAACCCCATGTGTAACGAGCTAACATGACAGGAACCATCCCAAAACCTGTCACAGTGCCAACAACCATTTTTACAAATGGAAGATTGCACATCACTACCAGACTTAGGTGCTGACATTGGGTTGGAGATGGATTGGGAGGAGAGACCAGGTTGTAGTAACCAAACAGGTTATGACAATACTAGAAGTCCAAGTAAGGAAATGTTAACAGACACATTTCCTCCCTCACAATGTGAGAACCCCAAAACACCTGAACCACGAGGTCCAACGTACACGTAAGAGCCCCTCCTATTTGCAAGAGTATATTAGATAGATGGGGTTTGAGTATGGACCAAACCTAGTGGGGAGGGGTGTTATGTATGCAGAGTTTGAATTGATTGGTTGTTCTTGTAAAGTGTTTGAAATCATTGGTTTAAAAGTGTGGGAAAACCCTGCACTCTAATTGGCTGTCAGCCGAGGCAGCCGGCTATATATAGCTGCCTCGGCTAAGCCAAATTGGGTCTGTTCTGAGCTGAAGTCACAATAAACTTTGAGCTGTAGCACTCTGCGTCCTGCCTCTCTATGCAAACTTAACAATCTCTATGCAGCTATGGTGACTGCAGGGAAAGAGTTTTTTTGTGGAGTGTCATACAGGAAAATTCCTGGTTGCAAATTCCCAGTTATTTTCTTATCATTTCCAAATCCTTATCATTTTCCTCAGAAGGGAAAATGCCATTTTGCCATATGGATTCCATCTTTGAAGCATCCATAAATCATATTGTAGTTCTTGAAAGACCTTGTTTCTACTGCACATGAGAGGCTATAACATGGTGGCAGTTTCTACTGTCTGCATGCAGAATAGCAATAGCACTTAGACTTATATACTGCTTCATAATGCTTTATGCCCCTCTCTAAGTGGTTTACAGAGTCAGCATACTGCCCCAAACAATCTGGGTCTGCATTTTACTAACTTAGGAAGGATGGAAGGTTGAGTCACCCTTGAATTGAACTGCTGGCTGTGGGCAGAATTAGCCTGCAATACTGTATTCTAAAGATCAGGAAAGTGTTGATGTAAAATTCTTCTGCTTGAATACTTGAACAGTTTTTTTAATAAAATTTTAATTAGATTTATATGCCCTTCTCCGAAGACTCAGGGTGGCTTACAATTTTGGGATACCCAGTGTGCTCAGTAATAGCCTTCATTCCATTGTATATGCCTGCTTATTACTAAGCGGCATTTTTACAAAGTCAGCTTATTGCCCCCAACAATCTTGGGTCCTCAATTTACCTACCCCGAGAGGATGGAAGGCTGAGTCAACCTTGAGCCTGGTGGGATTCGAGCCTACAGTAATTGTAGACAGCTGGATCTTAAGAGCAGGCATTTAACAGCCTGAGCCACCAAGGCCCAGTTAAGACAGGTAGCGTTGCAGTAGATGGATCAATGGCTTGTTTCAAAAAGGCAACTTAATATCTTTTAGTAGGTTGAGGACCCTATGACTACAATGCAGCTCCTGGTATCCCTCACCACTGACCATGTTTTCCCCCCAAAATGTTATTGATTTTTTATTGATTACATTTCTTAGTGCCTTAATAAACATTGTGTTGTCTGGGTATTTAGTTTGCTTAGCAATTCTGATTACTGTATTTTTCTGTATATAAGACGCACTCCACCCCAAAAAAGTGGGTGGAAATGCCTGTGCGTCTTATACAGTGAATGTTGCTGAAGCCCTGCCCACCCGCCTGCCCCCACCCTTTGGCCTCTGCCTCCCAGCAATTTGCCTCCTTGCAGCAAACAGCAAACAGCCTGTTCCAGCTTCAGCACAGCCTGATTTAGCATGAGCAGCTGATTGTCGGTTGGATCGGCCTCCTGGGGTACTGTCAGTCAGTTGTTCCAGTCTGCAGGGATTGCCACTGCCTATTGACACCTCCGCGCCCCCCATTTTTGGCCTCCATGCGCCCCATTTTTGACCTCTGTGCAAGGAGGCAAATTGCTGGGAGGCAGACGCAGATTTTTTTTCTTGTTTTCCTCCCCAAAAGTTAGGTGTGTCTTATAGTTTGGAGCATTTTATACTCCAAAAAATGTGGTATATTCTTAATCTATCACTGACCATGCTTATGTGGCCTGCTGAGAATGCCTGATAATTTAGTATATTTGATTCTACACACCTACATTTTTTAAGCAGTGTCAAATCCATTTTGCTATCTCATGGAGATCAGTGAATGAATGTTTTATTTGCTTTGAATCCTGCAACATAAAAGATTGAATGCCCAGGCAATAATACAACATATTAAAACCAAAGGTAAGAGAAAAGCAATAGAAGATCATGTAATGCTACGGAAAGAGTGGGAATAGCAGTTTAACTGCTGTGTCCTCATTATCTGTTGCTGCTGTCTCTATGCTGCCTTCATTGATAACAAGGTCCAGACAAAGCCAACATTATTGTAACCTATTAGTATTATGGAATACAAGAGAGAAATGGAGGGCAAGGTCTTTCAGTGTAATCGAAGTCAATCTTTAAACACATGAACCCCAAAGTTCCTGCATCTAGGGACTGGCCTATTTCCACTTTTATTAGTGCATAGATTAAACTCTATGACTTAAATTCCAATCACCTATTGCTGCTTCACAATATTTTAACTCTGTTACTTAAGGCCTTGGAAAAACCATAAAGGAAACAGAAGCTGGCAGACTTTAAAAGAGTTCTCACCAATTCCAAGAAATTTCAGCTCCAAAATGGAAAAAATATCTGCTGCTCTCCAAAGAGAGACATAGCCTGATATATAATATTTGAAACACAGCATATGATATATTAGTCACTGACAACTGACTTAACAGGTTGGTGAAACAAATAATTTATGAAAACTTTTGCCTTACTTAGTGGTAGGTAAACATAATCCTTACTTGAGGACCAAGAAGCTGCATTTTGAACCAAATGTTGGTAGTTATTCCTTCAACATATGATCATAGTTTTGTCTGTCTTGTTGGCAATGCTCATGTTTTCTTTTCACTCATTCTTGGACATACTTTGCCTATATTAGGCCAGTTTTACTTAATTCACAATTCTATCTGCAACATTAAAATAAAAAAAAATGTTTTTTAAATCTTATAATAAATAAAAAAAACCAACCCCCTAGAATTACAACTTCATTGTTTACCAGAATTTGTTGCCCTACTGTGATCTCTTATAGATTGAAAAAGACATGTCCATTTTTTTCCAGGCATCTGATATTCTGATGGCAACTATTTCAAATGCATCACCAGTCCAAAAAACTGAATTTTACCATTTAGGCCCCTTTTTAGATGTATGCATTTGGGCAACCATCCCTGGGCTCGGAAGCTAAGTGAGGTCATGCATGGTTAGCAGTTACATGAGATTCCTCCAGGTAATATCAGTCCTGTAAATTAAACTGGGAAGTTTAAAAAAAAACAGCCCCCCTCCCCAACAGCAAAATACTCCCATGGAATTGCCAAGGAAATTGCCTAGTGTTCTCCATAAAGTCTTTAGAAGCTGGGCTCAACCGGATTTCAGAACTGGAGAAAAGTTCTATCTCCATTAAACCTAGGACAGCCACAGACAAGACAACCAGTTGTAAAAGATATCTCAGCCCCAGAAGGAAGGGAGGCATGGGAAGTGTTTCAGAAAAGACCCTTCCTAGTTTTCTGGAGAGTAAAAGGAAAGGAAGGAATGAAAACTTTCAGACTTCCATAATTCTGTTAATGTAAACTTAAACTTTGTTTAAAAATTAAATAAAGATGGTTAGTATTCATGGTCATCCTTCTTGTCTGGACTTTGAAGTGCTAACATCAATTTAGCAAGACTCAAAGTATTTCTCCTCTCCTCTCCCCCCTCCCCTCCTCTTCTCCCCTCCCCTCTCCTCTCTTTTACTCTCCAGAAAACTAGACAGGGTCTCTTGTAAAATGCTTTCCATGTTTCTCCCCCCCTTCTATAGATTGAGCTATCTTTTATGCAATGGATGTTCTATTTACAGCTCTTCCTTCTGTCTCCCAAGGTCATTCCAACATACCATTACACAGATGTACTTGATCAAGGAGTCTTATTCCCTAATCGCAACCATCTGAGAGGCATGCTGTGTGGGAATTCATGAGAAGGCTTTCTCTGTGGTGGCATTTGGCTTTGGAATGCCCTTTCCTGGAAGGAAAGGTAGCATCATCTCTCTTCATTGCCAGGTGAAGATGTAAGTTTATGCTCTTGCATCTCACAGTCTGTAGCCCAGACAGGCCTTTTGTTAGTGTTAATAGGCTTAATGATGATGATAATGATGATGATAATTTCTATTTAGCGCCACTGTTTTAACTTGTCCATTATAAGCATTAGGACCCATTACAACCTCCTTTGTCTAATGAATGAGCTGTAAATATTTTAATCCAAGATATAACATATATTCCCAGTGTTAGTGCTGTCACGGGCCCAAAGCCAAGCAGCTGTTCTGCTGAAATCCAGTTGAGATCTGTTCCTGATGCTCCCCATATTTTATTTGTTGCTCTACTGTGATCAACTACTTCTGTGGAAGTTCACCTTCTCCTGTGAGGGTAGGGATTCCATCATTATGACACAACTTTGCCAAAGTTAAATTCCTTAATAATGAAAAAATTGCTAAAGGCTTATGCTTGATGGGGATCTGAATTAAGAACAGACAATATTTTAAAAGGTATAAATCTATATATACCTGGGAACTGGATGATTAAAAATAAACCAGGTAGACTTTATGACAGATGTTAAGATATATCTGAATCCTAAAAATGCTTTCTATGGTAAATTGTTTTCCCATCCCGGCAAGTTGTTCCTGAAGGGTCCTTTATTTGTAAATGTTAGCTAATAAAGAAAACAGTGTAGATGTCATTGCATTCTGAACCAATGGTGGGATTCAAAATATTTTATTACTGGTACTGTGGGTGTGGCTTGGTGGGCGTTGCTTGGTGGGTGTGGCAGGGGAAGGATACTGTAAAATCCCCACTCCTGGGGAAGGTTACTGCAAAATCCCATTTCGTCTACACCAGAGGTGGTATTCAGCAGGTTCTGACCAGTTCTGGAGAACCGGTAGTGGAAATTTTGAATAGTTAGGAGAACCAGCAAATACCACCTCTGACTGATCCTGCCTCCATCTATTCTCTGCCTCCCGAGTCCCAGCTGATCAACTGAGTCTTCTTTTGTTGCCCTGCACAGGAGAATGGAGCTGAAATCAGGTTAGTAGGGTGGGGAGGGAATGGGATTTTGCAGTAACCTTCCCTCAGGAGTGGGGTGGGAATGGAGATTTTACAATATCTTTCCCCTGCCACAGCTACCAAGCCACATCCACAGAACCGGTAGTAGAAAAATTTGAATCCCACCACTCCTCCCTACCCCACTAACCTGCTTTCCAGTTCTGTTCTCCTGTGCAGGGCAACAAAATAAGACCCATCCGATCAGCTGGGACTCAGGAGGCAGAGAAAAGATGGGGGCGGGGCCAGTCAGGGGTAGTATTTGCTGGTTCTCCAAACAATTCAAAATTCCCACTACCAGTTCTCTAGAACTGGTCAGAACTTGTTGAATACCACCTCTGTCCTGAATCAGATCTCCTCTAATATAAATCAATTATTTCAGTCAGTGTGTAATAGTTATAATCAACCTGTGTCTTTGTTCTCCAACAAAGATATACTTCCTTACTGTATTCAACCCAACATTGGAGAGGTGTAACAGCAGCATTTGTGAGGAAGAAAGGAACTGCCTAATAGTCTGGCCTGTTGTATAGTGGTAAACAATCAAAGCTTATACATGATCACAATTGAAGACTAGGCATTACAGATTTATTTATGGAAAAGCACTCATGAAATACATTGTGTACATAAAGAGGCATTTATGATTTATGTATATTTATATCATTTACAGCATCGGTGCTGAGCATTAACTTTTTTTTAGTTTAAGAATATTAGATCCCAATAGCAAATGATCAGTTCAATCCAAGATGAGTCAGTAAATCTGTAACATAGAACCAGCAAGAAGAAATCACAGTCAAGTAATAACCAAGTGCCTCTGGATCTATCATCTATTGCCATACAATTGAACAAGAGCAAGTCCCACATATTTCAAGTTGAGAAGCAGAACAGTAATGGCATGGAAATGAGAGATTCAATTTCTATTAAAAACCCTAGTCAGATAATGCAAGCACGTGCACACCCATCTGCACAAAAACAACCCACACAGAGAAACATACACACACCCAATTCCCTTCTATGAAAGAGGCCATTCTTAAGATTTCTCCAATTCTGGAAATGTTTCTTGTAAACAAGCATGTGTAAAATTTCAGTCTCCCCTTTCCTTGTTCTAAAGTCTCCTTGTGTCTACCATTTTTACATAATTTGCATCTTCCCACAAAATTTACTTAGAAATCTGTTTCTAATATTAAGAGTGAACCTTCAAAACTGTGTGGTATGCATGTATGTGTCTGTCTGTTTCTCTGTATTTCTGTATTTCTGTCTCTCTGTCTTTCTGTCTCTGTATGTCTGCGTGCGTGCGTGCATGCATGTGTGAATCTTGAATGTGTGAATAGGGATGTCCAAATGCATTCACAACAGGGATGGGTTCCCATAGCTAATGTTATGGCCAGTTTGGCAAACTGCCAAATCCCACCCCTGTCTGTTTCTCTTCCAACTTTAGTTAAGTAACCTTCATCTGGTTTTACATCAAATTCAGGAACAACCACCTCTGAAGGCAAACAGATAGGATTTCATTGGAGATCATAATAATCCTTTTTTTCCTTTCCTTTCACACATATACAAAATATTATTTATTCATCTTGGCAACTATAAAGGATGGGGATCATTTTAAACTCAGACAGAAAGAAATATTTAATTTTTTCAAATAATCATATTGATTAATAAGAGCAGTGTGATGGTTTAGAAGTGGAACTTTCACCTCCCAATCGGGAGGCTGTGAGTTCAATCCTAGGTAGCAGCAGGTATTTGTCTCTCTGAGCATAAAGAGAAAATTATCTGCTGTGAACACCATTAGGCATCAGGAAGGGCATTTGGCTAATAAATGCTCAGCTGCATTCAGTCACCCCAACTCCATCCCAAAGCAAGGGATTACAGGGTCTTTAAAATAAATAAAAAATCATATTGATCAATAGCTTAATGAATGTTTGAGACCGGAGAAGCTATTTCCTTACACCAAATCCTTTGTCCTTCCTTAGCCTTTCCTTGTCAACTTTTAGTAGTGTTTTTAGGGAACACAGAGAAGCAACCAATGGTAAACAAAACAAACTTCTGATCTGTATGAAACTCCAATGCTAAAATAAGGAAATACATTGTGCTTGTTTCATCAATGTATGTTTTTAGACTAATACACTTGTTAGCATCTTCATTAGTGTTTACATATAATTTTTAAAGTAAGGAGGAGTCTCCATGTGATTAGGAGAAGCTTAGTTGCACTGATAATCTGATCTGTAACACTATGAGAATAAGTTTGGCAAGTAGAAGGGACATATAGTAAGCTCTGTACTATAAATAAAACAAATAACTCATGAATAAGATCCCTCACTTCATATTTCTGCATTCACTTCTCAAACCTATTGATGGTACAATCTCATTTTCTGTTGATGTACCTAATTCATTTCACTCATAGAATATATGAAGGGAGTTGCCAGAAGAACATAGGTTACATGAAAACTATTTGAACCCTTCTCCCTCAATCATCCTAACTTAACTATTGGGGGAAAAACTAATGCACAGAATTTCTGGTTTAGATGCGGTTGTATACAACTTTGGAAAATCTCCTCTAAGATATACATTCTTCCATTTTAAAATCTTCAATTTCTTGCTGTAGGTAGCTATCACAAAATATTCTAGTGAAACCAAGGGATGCTTTTACTTAACACTTTCTGGATCTCCTGTTTAATTATAGCTATAGAAATGATACATATCGTAATGATTTTTCACTTTTATTTAATTTCAAACACTATCCTCTGATTGGGTTGTTACCATGATACTTTCAGCTTTATATTATCTAATGTTTTTGGATTTGTGTCTGGCTACTCTGAAGTTTTATTAGTCTCTTTCCAACCATTGAATCCATTTTTGGTTCAGTCATTTGAAATGTATTAATGTACTCATACTTTAAAGACTAACAGGCTCATAAATTTGATCCTATCTATATTTGGAAAGAAAGAACACAAATAACTTGAAGGAATACTGGATTATGGAAGTATCTTCTAGGAAGAACAGGTCTGGATTCTAACGAAGCAACCTCACCTAGGATATTTTAAATTTTAAGTAAATTCCTTGAAAGTTGAAGAAATACATGAAAACCTGCAAATTTATGAAATACTTTACTGGCCGGGAATCTAAATCTTTTCCATATAAATACCCTCTTTTGGGATTTCATCTTTGGTTTCCTTTGCTTTGTTTGTTTGGCCCCAGTAATCTAGCCTGATTCTAAGTGCATTTAATGAATCACAACAAGCAGTGTGAAAGCCCTCCCTTTTTCTGAAGATAATTTCAGACTTATTAACACTTTGATATGAAACAGGAACAAACCATTTTCTTAGAAAAACAATAGTCTTCTTCTACCATATGCTATTTTTTAATTTACAACATTGTTTTGGAAGTCACTAATAAGGATCATCTGGGCAAAACGTAAACTTGGCACACAGATTTGGATAGGTGAGCAAACCTTTAATCAGATAATCTGAAATTTCTATTTCCAGTGTCACTGGCTTTGCTTTCTGTTGCACAGATGTTGTTTGACATCATCTCCAGGGGACTGAAGATAGAAGAAATCAGTTCTTTATCTGAGTGTTGTTGTTGTTATTATGGTTATTTATTAAAGACAATTCAGTTAAAAACCACAGAACATGAGCATAGGAGCTACTGTGATAATAGAAATCCATATAGCACATAATTAACAGACACATAATGCCTGGTTACTAGTAATTTCCTTCTAGCTGACTAAGGAAAGAATTTAATCATGTTGATCAAATGAATCCCATGAGTCTATATAACACACACACACAGATATAGATAGATAGATAGATAGATAGATAGATAGATAGATAGATAGATTTAGATATAGATATAGATAGATATAGATATAGATATAGATATATATTGATATATAAGATGCTACTTAGTGAATTCATGACTCTCAGGATTGTTTTAGTATTCTTAATAATATTTACAATATAATGATGATATGTGTTTGTACTCATTAGTTTTACTCTGGCAATAACAACTGCTTCACAGATCTTATGTCTTTAAAAGTAAGCTCACAAATCTTGTTTAGACACAACATTTAAAACTTTCTCACAATTCTGTACTTATTTTTTAAAATGCCATAACAGTGCTAATCTAGTAAGTCATTAATTATATACAAGGAATGTACACCCATATATTGCTAAGGGAACAAATGTAGGTGCTTTCTTACTCCCACTCCCAATGTATATTATTAATTCTTTGTCACCATCAGTTTTTTTTTGTGATTTTCCTCTATTGTTTTTACTGATCTGACTTCAGTGTTAGCAACAATATTCACCCTCTTAATGAGCTGATACAATTTAACACATAACATCAAGCATTTTGTCTACCTACAGTTTGAGATGCTATTTTTCCAATAACCTTTTTATTCTTTCCATCATGCTTTCACATACTTGGGGAGATTTTATTTTCTTACTGTAATGATTGATGTTGGATTGATTGTCACAAATAGAATCCCCCTGAACTCCAGTTATTGATAAGCATTAAAGAGCAAGAGCGTGAGCACATGAAAAGAGGATCAGAGATCAAGGGGTTAATACCATTTTATGGGGTTGTAAAAGCCCTACCTCAGGAATATTGTGTTAGCAATATTCTTTGTGTAAGATGTATGTTATTAAAACAAGTAGCAGCATCTGAATTAAAGTGACAGTATGATGGATGATCGCTGAAGTGGAATTGGAGTCCTTTACAGCATTTTGGTCTGGATGTGGGAATTCTGGCTCCATATTCGTGAGCCGGGCAGACACATTGATTCGAGGCTGAAGCACATTCATAAATATGCCCCCAGAGAGGTGTGGCCTAGCTGAATTTACAAAATTATGGTCATGAATTATTTAACATTTATTTATGGGCACTATATTTAAAAAAGAAAACCAGGATTTGCAAAGGCGGATGGGCCATAGCACATATCGTGATCATTAGATAATGCAATTTCCTCCCTCTCTATGTGCCCAAGATCTATTGTGCACAACCCACAGTGATACCAAGTCCATCACTGCAGAGAAGTAAGTCATATGTCAGGGTGCATACTTAATATGCTGTAAAACCACAGTACTTCAAAGATACCAGCTTTTGGCAAGAAATATTTTTCTAAAACTTGCAAATAATGCTACAAATAACCAGCAACAGTTTATCTGCTTGGCCTTGGAAATTCATTTTTCTTCCCCTGGTTTATGTTACAATTACAAATTATTTAGAAAGCAAGAAATTATTAAATTATCAAACCGATAAACAAATTATCAAAAGAAAGATAAGAAATAATATCCTTAGAGTTATACACCAATAAAAAGAATTTCTTCCATCTCTTCCATAAACAAAGGGGGCAAAATGAAGTTTTCCATTTAAGGTAAGAAAAGAGAAAGCTAAGGTAATAATGATCTAATCATAGTTTTGTCTATATTTGTGAAGGAATATTTGATTTTCTTTGCCATCTGGTAGCTTATCATCTGCTTTACAGGGAGGACAAACCCAAAAGTTCCAATCCAGAATATGAATTGCATGCACCCCCAAAAAAAATAAAAAACAAAAAACAAAAAAATCCAACCCTTCAGGCAAAGAAAAGAAAATTCTTGGTGGAATAGATTTTTTAGATGTTTTTCCTCTTGTATTCACCTACAGACCTCCAACAAGTTTTATTTGGAATGTTGGTAGAACCTCCCAAACAGATTCAGGAGATGGACTGCGAATAAAATGAAAAACAAAACCAAACAGAACTTTTTTGCATGGTGGAAGTCCCATCACAAAATGTAGGTTGTGGCATCGAAGTTGGATGCATCAAAGTCCAAGAGTCATTTAGTCCTCATTGTCCAATAAATTGCAATTCTATCAACAAGTATTAAATAGAAATCCTATCAAATTACTTTCAATTCAACATGCTTAGGATGGCTTTATGTTCCCCATTCATCTCAACAAGATTTATGCTCAAATAGTATTATAAGGGATGGCCTTGAAAATTAATTTGTAATTAGCAATTTATAAACTGAACAGTGAAATTAAAGATTAACAAGGAAACCCAATGAGCTAAAGTAAAAAAAAACAATCTTTTTTCAATAATGGCATTTGTTTATACCTACAAAATTTAAAGGAATAGACCAATCATTCTTTTTGTCTTTAAGAACAATCAGAATTTTTTGCTAATAAATTGCTCCTGAAAAAATAAAATGAAAGAAAATATTTTTGGGGGTGGGAGGTTTTACCAAGTTCTTCTAATACTTTTAGCAAGTCTGCTTATTTCAGTATAACCAAGTTAATTCTTTTATGGTCCATGTCATATCTGTACAGATTTGTGCAAACAGATCCTGTTTCTATACTCAGTGGACATTTACAGATTAAAAATATGCAATCAATTTCATTTAAAATTTACTGTTAGCAAAGACTCTGCTTTTGCCATGAAGCCCTGAATCTTCTAAACAATACAGCTGTTATAAAAAATGTTTCTAACTGACAGATTTTAAAAGTAATACTAAATCCCTCATGACTGCTCACCATAGAAATTGCTGTGTTATTCTATTAGATGCAAAAATGTTAATACTCTGGAAAAATTTTTAAAAATCCTGGTAACTTATTTCCCCAAAGCAAGATGTAAGACTTTCTTTCTCTCTTTCAAAGAACAGTGGTTAATAATTGTGCAGCAGTTTATCTATAGCCATTTTAGCCATATTTCTTAAATTAACTGAATTTTCTTGATTTGGGGGACACATTAAACAATCTCCTGTCTAGTATTTTTAGCAATCTCACTAACTGAGCCGAAAGCTTTCATTTACAGAAAAACATCCTAATCAGGTCAGTTATTAGTGACCCTAATCACTAGCAACAGGCCAAGTTTGGTGCTGCTACCAACCAGAGATGGCAAAATATGTTCTGTGCTGCTAGGTCTTGCCTCTGAGGCCTATAATGGTAAGACTAGCTTTTTCAGCCTCTCTGCATCTTACACTCTTTCATGGAGGACTGGAAGAGCAGGATTTGACAACACACTTTTACAGGTAGTTTGAAAGAAATTGAACCCAATAAAACCTTGGTTTATATCAGAGGTGGGGAACAATGGCCCCTTTATAACTTATGGACTTCAACTCCCAGAATCCAGCATGGTGGCTCAGGAATTCTGAGAGTTGAAGTCCACAAGTCCTAAAATGGCCATCATTCCCCAGTCCTGGTGTACATGGACAAATACTAATCTCTGATGATACCTAGTTAGGGTAATGAAATGTCTGCAAGAGCCTTCATCTCTTCTGCCTGACAGAGGTTCAATTATGCTCACACCAGATATTTACCCCCAAATTCACTGGATTTGCACAACACATTAGGAGAAATTTTGTCTGCTTCATTTATGTTTCAGCATATCTCACTAACCTAGCATCTATACACACATCTGTATATGTCACACAGAGATGGGAAGATGGAACCTCAAACAATAGAATTGGAAAAGCTTTATGCAATTTCATTAAGGCAGAAGGCAGGATAAGGTGGGATACATAAGAAAAGTCATCTAATAAACATTTTAGTAATGATCTAACAATTTGCACAACACCTTCTGCCAAAAAGGAAGGAAGGAAGTGATATATCCCCTCACATCCCGGACATAAACTGTTTCAACTGTTTCAACTCTTACCCTCAAAATGATGCTATAGAGCACTGCACACAGGAACAACTAGACACAAGGACAGTTTTTTCCCGAATGCCATCACTCTGCTAAACAAATAATTCCCTCAACACTGTCCAGCTATTTACAAAGTCTGCACTACTATTACTATTAATCTTCTCATCGATTCCCATTGATTTTATTCTAATATTGACCTGAAGTTAATAAAAACCTTTGGTTATCAGTTCAGTTTCTCCATATGTGCCTTTCTACTATATCAAATACCTTTTTATTTATTGACAATGATGATAACCACATGAAAATACCAAATTATGTTATTGTCACCCTATTTTGCTTTTTAAAAATAGCCATACAAACAGAATCCTTATTGATATGTGCCGCTGAATCTCAATTTGGCAAGAAGAAAAATGAATGGATTGATGAGTTCTTCCCATATAGAGAGAAAAGCAGAATATATCAAAGCATAGCAGTGCAGCTAGAAGGTAAAACCCTAGCCAAAGGGAAAAGAATAAACATATATAATTCCACTGAGCCCTGGTGGTGCAATCGTTAGAATACAGCGTTGCAGGCTGCCCACAGTCTGGAGTTCAATGCAGACAGGCTCAAGGTTGACTCAGCTTGCATCTTTCTGAGGACCCTGATTGTTGGGGCAATATACTGACATTGTAAACCACCCAGAGAGTGCTATTGCTATTGCTGTAATCAGCTGTGGGGGGGAGGAAATGTGGTTTGGGAGAATTTTGGTTTGGCTTCTCATGTAAGTAAGGTCTTTTTAGAGTAAATGTGGGTCAGGTTATAGGTCAGGTTTTTTTGTTTTTTACCAGGCCATTGAGGAATGTATGAAAGTGAGAAAAAAGAGCTTTTGACATTTTTGTTGGTTATTTTTTTTAAAGCATATGGTATTGGACAAACTTGAATTAAATAACATTCAGTGTCAGTGTAGAAGTGAATGCTGGTTGCTGAATGCAGGAAAATTAATATCTGATGGAAGTAAACCCTGCATTAGAATAATAACAGTGCTTGGCAAATGGGTTCAGCTCTGAGAAGGATTAAATGAGGAGACAGTGTGGGACGCAATGGTTACAATGCAGTATTGCAGGTTGACTCTGTTCACTGTCAGGAATTCGATCCTGACCGGCTCAAGGTTGACTCAGTCTTCCATCCTTCTGAGGTCGATAAAATGAGGACCCAGATTGTTGCGGGCAATATGCTGACTCTATAAACCACTTAGAAAGCACTATGAAGCAGTATATAAGTCTACATGCTATTCCTACTGCTACAGTTCTTTGGGGCTTTTAAATATATTTAAGATGCATGGATAAGGAATGCTTGTGCTGATGGTAGAATACGTAAAATTGGTTAGGAACATAAACACATCAGATGTGAACATGTTAATGCAGTACAAGCAGCATTCCTCTGAAGATATGCTGGCATTGGCTGCTTTCCAAACATATCGATTGTCTCCTTTTGGTGTCCACGAGTGGCTATTATTTAACTTTTCTGGAAATGTTTTCTGAGAACATTTAGGAGAAAAAATGGATTCCTTAATTTGCATATATTAATAATTGCCAGGGAAAGTCCATAATCTTGCCCTTCTCAGGGTAAAAATCTATGAACATAGCTTGCAAGTGTAAGCCATGTGTTGACCCTAAGAAATAGCATTTGTTTTAATAAACTAGTTGCTTTCGATTGCAGTCATTTTCAGCCTTAATGGAAGCAACGTGGTAGCTTCTGTCTTGTAAAAAGGTACTGCTAGAAGCAGAAGACTTATCCGGTTGATAAAGCCAGGTTTTAATATTATCAATTTCTTACTTTAAAGAAGATATTTTGCAAATGTTATTGATCAAAATACAGACTGAAAAAAGCTGTAGATAAGTAGCTGCCAAAGCTTAATGAACTGCCAACAGCTACACCGAGAAAACAGCAGATATGAGGCCTCCCAGTGTCCTTATTCCGAAGTGCAAACTTCCTTACCCATCAGCAATCAATCAAGCAGTTTATGGTGCTGCAATATTTACACTCTAATTAAAAAATCATAAAGCCAGACCCCTTCAGTTTGTAAAAAGAGGAACTCAGGATCTGCTACTGAAACATAGTGTTAATCAGTAACTCCTAATGATCTGCTCCAAGGCCTTAGAGGTTATACGCTTATTCAGCCACACATAGCAAACAAGATAATGAGCGAAAGGAAGATAAGTGTGCTGGAACAGGCCACAAAGAACACAGCTCAGCGAATGTCACAATTAGCTCCCTTTGCATTTTATTTTCTCACCAACCGTATTTCCAGGATTTGCAAACAGCATATTTCAGGGAATATCCAGGGGGCCCATTTCAACATGCCTAGTTCCTCAGAACACCAAGCATCATGGCCAAAGAGAAACATCTGCTTTCACCTCTGTCTGGTCAGAGCTCAAGCCCAATCTGAGTTATGAAAAATGAGTCCAGTGAGTCAGTTTTGCATGCCAAGCCTTTTGAATTCATCAGGGAAACAGATGATCTCTGAGTCTACATCGCTTTTCTGCTTAGACAGCCAAAAAGGAGGCTGTGTGTGAAACAGTGGGGAAAAGCTAGGATGTACATCAATGGTAATAAAAATCAGGCACTGTATGTTAGCTATAATTAGGCCTTTGCATTGTAGATTTAAGGCAGTAATCTTTATCAGTTCTCCTGGCAGTAATGCACAACTGGGAAAGCAAATGTTGAGATCCCTTTCTCTTTTTATTCCCCCTACATGATTCAGAAATGACAGAGCAATTCCCATCTCCTTACCAAAAGAAATCTATCTGAAACTCAAAAGACGGACCAGGTTATACCCTCTTTGATTTTCTACAGAGCTTTGAATTGGGATTTGACTCAAAGTGGACACAAGGTGTAATTAACCAAATAAAAACATCTCTAGGACTATATATGGACTTTGGGTGATCAGCTGCAGGAGGTACCCTGGAATTATCAAATTGGGAGGGACCCCAAAGATCCTACCAATACAAGATAGGACTAACTTATTTTCTATCCAACAAAATAATAGTCTCTGTCCTCTTAGTGGCTCAGAAATAAAAAAGAAAGCAAGGCTGGGTATATGATGAAGTCATCAAATGCACTCAGAGATGAGAACTTACAAACCGTTTGACCGTGAGAGTTTGCCCTGCAAATTAATACTTGTAAAACATTTACTGGATTAAATCAAATATTTGAATAGACATTCCTCATGCAATGCTGAAAGAACCAATTTAGGATGAGAACAGTGGTGGGATTCAAAAATGTTTACTAGTGGTTCTGTGGGTGTGGCTTGATGGGCATGGCTTGGTGGGCATGGCAGGGGAAAGATACTGTAAAATCTCAATTCCCTCCCCACTCCTGGTGGAAAATCCCATTCCCTCCTCACCCCACTAGCCTGCTTTCTAGCTCTGTTCTCCTGTGCAAGGCAACAAAAGAAAACCCAGCCGATCAGTTGGGACTTGAGAGGCAGAGAATAGATGGGGGCGGGGCCAGTCAGAGGTGGTATTTGCCAGTTCTCCGAACTACTCAAAATTTCCACTACCGGTTCTCCAGAACTGGTCAGAACCTGCTGAATACCACCTCTGGGTGAAACTAGCAACATTGCTGGAAGGCTAAATTACAACACAGTTTCATGCAAAGCAGAAATATTTAGTGAAATCTATGGGACAAAAATATTTCAATTGCAATCCAATGATTTTTGAGAGGGTGACCAATAGTATTAATCAAATGTTTCCTTCCAAGGTCACTTAGGGAAAGAGAGAAAGAGAAATGTATTGATGACATAAATTTTTGTTATAGTGAATTAATCCAGAGAATGAAATGCTATATAGAAGAAACACAGAATGTTGATGTATTTGAACTTGAGTGCTATTATTAACCTTAAACAATTTTTCACTGAAAATTGAACATAGTTAAAACAATTTAAATCATAAAATAATCATAATTTAATAATGCCCCCTATTTAGTTGTATAGTAATAACAACAGATTGGTACCAGTACATAATATATAATTCAGTCACCCCATACTAAGTCTCAATAGTGGCTGGTTTACTTGTCATTGTCATCTCTAGTGACCTTCAAACCTTTACAAGGAAAAGATTGTACTATTTTTTTCTTCAATGATTTGATGAGTATAAAATATTTTTTCCTCAATTTTATTCTAAAAATGGTTAAGAATACAGCTGAATTAAAACAGCTTAATTTTTTATTTGCACGCAACATCCCAATCCTTTTGCCTATTTATTCATAGGGAAATTTTACAATATGATTTGCTATGCAATAAGCACAACCATGTAGCTAGTAGTTAGGACATACTGAACTTTCCTTGTGAACAAAGGAATTCTCAGCAGTTCTGGTTCACCAGCAATAGTAATTTAGGTTCCAGTCCTAAAAATGGGATTCATTTTTGAATAAATTAATATTAAGAGGACCCTTAATATTCATTTTCTACACCTTGCCATAAAAGCAAAAAATTAAAAATAAAAAAACCCAACCTAGTCAAAGGAAGGTGCTTCCAATTATCTTCCCTTGGGATTGCAGTGTAAGTTGCAATTAAGATCCATTGATTTCAAATACTCTTAGTCTCAGTTTAGACTAAAACCCTACAAGGAAGGTAGGCAAGAGTGTGCACATTTATATTATCTCTATTTTATTGAACTGAAACTAGAATGCTGCCAATTTTTTTATCCTTTAGATGACCTTTAAATTTTTCCACACTAACAGATTTCCAAATTTGTAAGACTAAACACTTGAATGAAAACAGGATCATATTTTCCTATGTCTCAGTGCTTTGGCTGTGTGCCTATGCAGAATATGTAGACTCTCTCCATGTACTGGAATACTCTGCTTTTTAAAAAGTCCAGGCCTGCAACACTGTAGGTTGATTAATAGACAGAGAACAATTTCATTTGGTCTCCTTTTCTTTAGCCAATATAGTGGAAAAGGCTGAATGAAAGGAGCAGAATGAACAATTCCAAACAATCTACTTCTCGTCTAGATTTGCACTATACATTGATGCAGACAGACTTGTGTAGTAATACAAGGTAAAGGTTTCCCTGTCCAGCCATGTCTGGCTCTAGGGGGAAGTGTTCATCTCTGTTTCTTAGCCAAGGGAGATAGTGTTGTCTGAAGAAATTTTCCATGGTAATGTGGACAGCAGGACTATACACTGAGGTGCACAGAATGCTCTTACCTTCTCATCAGAGTGGTACCTATTAATCTACTCACATTTGCATGCTTTTGAATTGCTTGGTGGACAGGAGCTGGGGCAGGAATGGGACTTCAGCCTGTTGTGCAGTGCTCAAGTCTTGAAGTTGGACTGTCAGCTTTCCAGCTGAGAAGTTCAGCATCTTTAATTGCTGAACCATCGTGCCCCCCAGTAGTATAAAGTGTAAATACAATGCAACACAACACAATACAATATCTAATGAAATAACTAAACAATTCATGTGAAATCTTCTTCTGAAAACTAATTCAGTTTAGTTTCTTTGAAAAAATTCAGAATTCTGGAAAAAAAATAGCAATTCAGAATTGCCTTCAGAATTCAATCACATTCTGCTCTATCAAGTTCCATGAGAAGTTATTCTACTGTGGATGTAAGGCTAGACTATGACCACAAAGCCATCTTAGTTGGACAATAGTATTTGTGCCTGCAAATCTTAAAAGATGTGCCCAAATCTTAAAGGATGTGTACCACAAGTCCTATCCCAGTGGTGGAAGGTTGTGCAGATCTGGATGGAAGAGAAGAGCAAGACAAAGTTGCTGTTTGTATATCAGAGTTATTCTACAATTCATGTTTTGTCTCTGAATGGAGGGGGAGCACATTTATGACTTGGGGGGGGTCCTTCTGGACTTGCAGCTTCTGCTCAGTCAGTAGGTGGAAGCTTTGGCCAGGGTGGCCTTTGTGGCCTTATTTGGAGTGATTTTATCTCCAACACTGACTATCTTCCAGAAAAATGAAGTTTTTCTAGATTCCTTTTAGAACCCAATGCCGCATGTTTTGTTTGGGTTTTATTTGTCTAACTTTTTATATGAGTTCACTTGTATCATGGAGTAGATTGCATACTTTAAGAAACTACATATAAATCTTAAGATGTCACTTTTAGGTGAATGGTGCATGTGCAGAATTATCTCATTCGCAAATGTATGTTTCTAATCAAAAATTAACTAATAAAAGTAGCCAAGAGTTGGATTTTTGGAACAAGATGAACTGTCTTGCCAGGAATCAGTTAAGGAACTCAATCGTTGGTTCCTAGGATTCCATTCTCAACCCATCCCCTATGAACGGCTGGACTTATCTGAAAGGCTATGAAACTATGGGGTTTTCCTTTCAATTTCTATCTTCAGTGAAATGGGGCATTGGATAGATAATCAAGACAGAAACATGTATAAGGATTACTTTGATACTAGTTCTTGTCCAACAATTTGTCCACTTGGAACTATCCAAGGTCCTGCTGCAACTTTCTAGTCTTATGTTGTTTGATTGCCTGAAGCTCCTCATTCCTTCTAGAGCCTTGCTTCTTGTCATAAAGTGAATGTTGTTCTGCTAAATTCCTTAAGGGAAAAAAGAAGAAAGAAACGGCTCTTCTTTTTTCTCTGGGTGCTGTGGTTTTTAATGTACTGGTTTTTAACAGCAAGGGATATTCATGTGCTACATTAGCAAATCTGTGTAAAACAGATTGAAAAGCCCATTTGGGAAGGGTGTTATTTTAAGAAGAATGATGGTAGTGGGAAAAAGACAGTGAGTGACTTCTCTGATATTTACATCTACAAATACACATATTTCAATATTAGTCTCATCTTCTATTTTAGAGATAACTACAGCTAGAGAAGTATAATTACATGTCTAGATAGGGTGCCTTAAGATTTCAGAAGTAGATTAAAGACAAAGCAAGAATTATTCCACGAGGGCAGGAATTTACCGTGATTGATACATTGAAAAATTGCTGGAAGAATAAAAAGGGACCCTGAGAAAGAAGCAGGGAGCTTAACAAAATGACAGAATTTGAAACTCATACACAGTTAAGGCTGGGATGAATATACAAAATATTTTAAATAAATTATTAAATATAAATGGAGACAGAACAAGTCAAGACTTGTGTGATAAAGTGGATGCCAAATCTTAAAGAAAGAATAATAATCCAATAATGGGAGGAATTATGGAAAACCCAATAAAATTTTCCTCATGTAATAACCTAAGGTAAAATTGGTATAACATGTTCTACAGATGGTACATAATCCATGAATACTTTTTAAAAAATAACACAAAATGTTGGAAATGCCAAAGTAAAGACGAACATTTGATCATAGGTGGTGGTATGGAAACAAAATCAAAAGTATTGGAAAGAAATATATAGCATTATACAAAAAGAAAACCTTCTAAAATAACATTTGAGCTGAAACTTCAAATATTTTTATTAGGAATTGTTCCAGAACACATAAACAATATAAACATAGCTCAATTTATTGAGATACAGCACATGTTGATGGCTGCAAAAAGTATTGCAACTTATTATCAGAAAAGAGATAGTTTGCCAATGATACCAGATTGAAAAACCAAAGTTAAAGAAAACTAATGGCATATTTTCACAACAGAAACTAACCAAATTCAAGGAAAAGTGGTTTATTTCTATATCATGTGTCACAGAGCAGGCCAACCAAGACATTTAGAGTATGGTTGCTCAGATGAAAACACAACAAAATAGATTAAAAGTCCAAATACAAGTCAGTAACAGAAACATTTCCTGATATATTGATTCCAATCAATAATTGGGATATAATGGGAGGAAAGAATAATTTTTTCAAGCAAGTAACTTTCAATAATATTGTTAATCCGCCTCCTCCTCTTCCTCTTCCTCTTCCTCTTCCTCTTCCTCTTCCTCTCTTCCTCTCCTCCTCCTCCTCCTCCTCCTCCTCCTCCTCCTCCTCCTCTCTTTTCTTCTTTCCCAAAAAGAAAATGTATAATTTCACTGTATGATAGTGAAACTGGGATAGTTTGAAAACTCTTCCCCATAACTATTCTCAAATTCCAGGTTCAAAATTCCAACCTGTTGAAGATTTTTGGTTAGAAATTGTGGATGGTTTTAAAATTACAGCAATAGGAAATATAGGTGTAGGCTTTTCACAGTTACAGTGAAGAATAGTAAGTATTCATAGCACAGCACAGCTTGAATTGATAAAAGTAACCTAAATTTGAAAGAAAAACCACATCTGCCAATATATTCCTTCTGGTTGGTTGGTTTATATTTATAACTTGCACCAACTTCAGTCAGCATTGCTACTCCGATCACTAGAGTTCTAGCTCATACTTCTGAAAAGATCCATATCCTTTCTGTAAGTCATCATGTAGCATAAGGCAATAGTAATATTTATTAATCATGATAGCAAAATAGATGCTTTTTATTCAGTGGTATCTTTCACTGAAATATCTAAAGTTGAGGATAAAACTAGAAGTAATCTTATATGTTCAAAATCTTGTGGGTTTCTTAGAGGGGTCAAGCTTATGGTGTATCTCCATGATCAGATTCATTCCTAATAATAACTATTATTATATTAATTATACAAATAATGCTATGGATTATTGCAGTAGAAAGAAATATGCCTGTCTAGCAACAGAATCACTTGCAGCTATATATATGTAATAGAATTTAATAAGAGGATTCCCTTCCCTTCCCTATATTTTCCTTGCCAAACTAACCAATGGAATTCAGGGTGGTAAACTGTAGTTTTAAAGTTTGTGTGTGTGTGTGTGTGTGTGTGTACATACAATATACATACAGGCAGAAATGTACAGAGAGAAAGATGGGCCAGTTTGTGGGTTTATATGTATATTGAATTTGGCATTACACAATGTCTCTAGAGGAAATGGATGCCTCAGAGGAAATGCATTGCTTGATTTATTTCTTTCACTCATGTTACTCTGATTGCCTTCCTAATGAAAGTTTATTTGACACTAAAAATGTTATCTTGTTTTGTTTAGTAAACGCATTTCTCTAGTCACCTAATTCATTCATTATGTGCAGCCAATTCATTTAAGGAATGTCCAGGAATTCACAAGCTGATGGAATAATCCCAGATCCACCTTTACAACACAAAACAAATTATATTCCTTCATAAATCAGATTAAATTATGTGAGAGATGTGAGAAAGTTAAAGTACTACATTTGGACCAAAAATGGCTACAATGGTCACAATTTAACCATTACTCTAGATGAAAGATGTGCCAAGGTGATTCAGAATGATGTAAAAAATTTACACCTTGGTCATCCATGAAGATTGGATTTTAATATTTGAGGTAGCATGTCAATCTGGAGTAGTTCTCTATAGCTTATATGCCACAGACCCAGAAATATCGTCCACTAGAATTAAGAAGTGAATTTGAGTCTATAAACTCATATATTTTTCATTGTATAGCTTTGGTTATCATGAAGTAGATATTATTATTATATCCTGGTTTTTAATCTCTCCAAAGCAACTATTTGATTCTAAGCAATGGGAAAAAAATGAAATGTATTAATGTTGAGGCTTTGTCTAAAATAGCATCCTAAAATATTTATTTCCAACAACATCTATTGACAGATAGAGATATCTAAGGGATAGTGTTTAATGTAATTAGCCACCAAGATACTCTATTTTGTGATCATAATACAGTCCACTCATATATTCACAATATACAATTGAAAAAGAACATTGTCAGAAGCACAATGTAAGCCATGGAGTTGGTCACACAAAGATTAAACAATTACAGAGAGTGTGGGGAGGAGGGAGGGAGGGAGATAGAGATTGAATTGGTAAAGTGACATTTGTTCTCAGACACAGATAGAAGTTCTATGAATCAGTTAGACACAGTTATAGGACTTGGGAAAGTTGCATTTGGTAGCTTAATTGAATGAATGTCTGTGAGGTAGTGATGAGCCTTCATCCTTATCAAAACACATTTAGTTGAATATCTGAAGGGAATTGACAAATGTTTTTGTGCATGATCAAGACACTTGGTTTTCAAAGTCCCCACCTCAAATGGTGAGTACTATAATCTTATAAGACCACTCAGAGGTCAAACTTCAGGTCCTTCCAAGAGAAGCTTCTAGTGATACCCCATTTTCACAAAGTAAAAGGGCTGAGGCTAGAAAGTATAGCTCTTCAATCAAGGGCCCTGTGGATTGTTAAATTGGCTGCATTGATGATGACCTTTTGGAAGATTAAGTTCTTCTGGAGGGTTTTTGAGGAAAAACCCTATCACTATTATATTGTGATAGGGTTTTCTATAGATTATTATATTTTCATTGCCACTGTTGTTGGATTTGATTCTAAGACTTGATTTGGGTGTTTGAAAGTCAGGAATTTGGTAGACTCTTTTTCAAGTAACACATTTTATTAAAAGACATAGGTTTTTAGGAACTGCAGGTCAATTCATCAGATGCATGAAGTAATGAGGCCAATGTAAGATTTAAACTAGGGGTGAAGTGATAGGAAAGAGAGAGGAAGACAGGTTAGTTATTTAGATGCGGGTTACATGTGAGACACAATACAAATATCTTTTCAACTAACAATTATAATCTTAAAAACCCATTGTGTGTTGAGACCTTTGGAGATTGTCTGAAGCCTTTTGATGTGTATGTGTGTGTATGTTCAACAATTCGTTTCTTGATGGAACTGTTAAAGCCCCACTTTTCCAAAACTGTCACTTTGAGGACTGCTATGGAGTGTTCGGGGAGGCTGAAATGCTCTGATGCCACGTTGTCCTTGTTCTGACTCCTCATGTCAAATTTGTGTGCATTAATTCTTTTGCACAAAGTTTGTCCGGCTTGTCCTCCATAGAATCCAGAGGGGCATTGCTGGCAGATGATGGCATATATCACAGTGGAGGAAGAGCATGTAAGGGCACCTCTAATTCTCTGTGTGTGTACTTGTTGGCATTATTAGGTTAGATTTATCTCTTTCTTTCTTTCTTTTCTTACCAAATCAGCATCAGGCTCTGCAATAAGCCAGCTAGTAAATAAAAGCCCTCATGGCAACATGCATTGATAGCTTTGCTATCAGTTTTGCTATAAATTAGGCAGGGGCAGTACAAAACCAGGCAAACCTTGTAATCATGCAGGGCAAACACTAAGAACAACAATGACAACAATTATTTTTTCCTTATGGTGGATTTTTCATTGTAATTGGTTTTTTTTTTTACTGTGGCTCCCTGATTTCATTTCATTTTGTTCTAAGCTATTGAGAGTCTGAATAATTTAGTGGTATACAAATTTAAATAATAATAATTAAAACATCCATCATGAGTGGATTATTAGTTTACAAGATCATCAGTTATGATTACAGTGGGATAGAAGTTAATTAATTAAATAAATATTTTGAACAGTAATCCAGAATAGCAAAGCTATTCCTCCACCAAAGTCAAACTCATGACCATACATTAATTTCTTCTCTCTATGCCACCCATATTCATGTATGTTTGTCTCTTAATTAAGACAACAAATGTTGAGAGGTAAACGCATAAAAGGGCATTCCCATAAGTCATGCACTGGGAAAACATATTTTGGTTTTGATTTATAGTGCAATCCTGTACATGTCCCTGCAGAAATAACACCCACTGAGTTCAGTGTGACTTTACCTCAGGCAGATAACTCTAGAATTTCAAACTTCATGTTTTTCTCCCTCAGCAAGATTGATAATGGTTATATAAAAGGAACAATAAGTGGCTAATATACTAATGACTTTGAAGTGTCAGCAACAGCGTATGTGAAAAAGGCAAGGGATTTAGGATTCATTCTTTTCTTTCTTTCTTTCTGTAATTTAGTTCTCTGAATTAGGATAGCAGGGACCTCTAATACACAAATGCAGTAAGGGATAAATTGGAGTATGCTGTGAGAAGCAATGAATGGAAACTAATCAAGGAGAGAAACAACCTAGAACTAAGGAGATATTTCCTGACGATTAGAACAATTAATCAGTGGAATGACTTTCCTCCAGAAGTTGTGGATGTTCCAACACAGGAAGTTTGTAAGAAGAGATTGGACAACCCTTTGTCTGAAATGGTATAGGGTTTCGTGTCTCAGCAGAGGGTTGGACTAGAAGACCTCCAAGGTCCCTTTCAACTCTGTTATTCTGTTATATTTTTCTAAGAAGTCTCAGATTTGGATCTATCGATCTCCTGCACCTCAACCATGAATCCAAATGATGCTCAGCCTGGAGATACTATGCATAATCAACCCAGTGTCTATCTACATATCTTGTTACATGAAAGAAAAAAAGGAGTATGAACAATTTTGCCTTTTTTTGACATGATCAGGGTCATCCAGGGTAGGTCAGAATCTGGAATTGTCTCCGTTCTCCTCCCTAGAATTCTTCTGCTCTGATCCTCAAATGGTCCATCATCACCCACAATTAAAGAAAATGGTGAAAGTCATGATCCTTGGGTTTTCAAAGGTGAGGGAACTCTCTCTCACCGGGGTGGGGGGGAACTGTCCAATCACCACACACCATATAGAGACATCTGCACAGTTGCCTCCTCTGCCTAGCAACTTGTTCCTGGAGATTCTCAAAGCCAAGGCTGTCCTTTCTTGCTTTTAATGAAATTCCTTTCTATTTCTTCAGGTATGACTCCCCTTGGACACACAGGGCATATTTTCTCCTTGAGTTAGGACAGCTTATGACAAATAATGATGAGGAATCAATAGACAGGAGGGAAATATTGGGTGAGAGGCTGAATGAATCTCAGAGATAAATTATTGACCACAGGCATGGCCCCTTCTCTCCCTTTCTCTTATGTGTTCGTATTCCATCTCACTAACAACCTGAAAGAAAATCAAATATTTTGTTTGGGGGCTTCACTAATATCAGCAACTTTTACTATCTTAATGGCATTTTTATTGATCTCAGCTTTAATGGGAGCTGTATATATTTGATGCTGGTCATTTAAAGTAGATGTGAGTAATAGACTTTCCCAGTGTGGCTCATAAAGCAGGGCCTTGTCTGGCGAGGAAGGGAAGGGAAGCAAAAAAAGAAGACAGCATTTAATCTAGTGTTCTCCTGCAGTTATCAGGGGGTGGAAGTCAGGGAGGGGGGAGATAAAATGTAAAGGTTGGCTCCTTTTCCTTCCCTCCCCCATCTCCTGCTTCGTGTGGACTCTCAGGCGCACTGGTCATCAGCAAACGAACAACAAAAGGCCATTGGCGCAATGACCTTGGCTGTGGCATCACGCACTGGAGGAAAGAAATGAAGCCATTAGGCTGAGGTGGGAGAACAGGTTATAAATCAAGCCATTTCCAATAAGCTGCCGTAATGGTCATTCATCATTGCCAGCTACGGTGCACAGCAGACCACGGAGACATTGGAGGCTGCTAAAGCTGAGACATAAACAATAATAATCCGGGCTTGATGTTTCAGCCCTTCAGGAAATTTAGGAACATTTGCTTTTCTTTTGTTTGTCAGAGGTGATATTTAAAGTGTAAGATGTAATAAATAGAGGATAGTTGACATCAATACAGTTTACAAGCACTGCATGGTGGGTGTGATTAAAGTGGAGTGCAGCGGGAAGGGGGAGGTGGTTAGAAAGGGAATTGAATATCAAATATGTCCCAGGCATCTGAGATATGGCTTACTCTTTCCAGACTGATATATTTAATACTTTGGGCATTGTTTTTTTCTTTGGGGGTGGGTGGAAAAAAGCTCTGTTTCTTCCTATTTTTGTATGTTCCTTCCCTGGCAATCTGGTAACTATTTATTTTGTGAGGGTCAAGGGAAAGGAATTGATATATGTAATTAGATGACATGTGGAGAAGCAGGATTAGACATGCATGGGCTGTTCATTTTAATAAGATTTTATCGATCATTTTCAGCAAGCCCCAATGTTACTGCATTATGAATCTCTGATAACTAATACCATACAAAAGTCTACAACTGGATTTCTTGGCTTATTTGGTTTGGGTCAGGAAAGTCATGCTTTTAAACAGGCAAACAAAGCATATGGGACATAAAATAATTAGCTAGAAATATTTAAAGATCTTGACAACCCTAGAAGAATCTTTTCCTGGAATGTTGTTTTCCAGAGAAGACCACCAGACATTTGATCAATACCAAAAATTATTATTTTTTTCCCCTCCAGATCTGATCTTGCTGCTTATTGGAATAACTATTTTGCTTAGGTGTGAATAATGAGGCTTCGTTTTGGTTAGGAATTTTTCCTGTGTTGAATTTTCACAATTCAATTTTACTGTGCAAAAATAAAAATCCTCACTATTTAGACTTTCACATATATTTTGGTCTGTTCATCGTTAACATCTTCCAATAATATTCCCATTTAGAAGGGAAAGTAGGAAGAGGGGAACAGTCTTGCTTATTTGTGCTATTTGCTTTGTTATTTCTCTTGGTCTTGTTCAAGATGCATGCAAGATGGGATTATATGGGATAAAATATAGATTGCACCATGCATTCTCATGATGGTTAAATACTAGTATGAAAACAAGAAAGTGATTTACAGATCATCATTGAGATTTACATATATCTGAAGTCAGAGTAGTTTCCACTGGATATTGCTTAACTTGAGTAGACTTATATAGGATTGTTCTCTAACATGGGATAGGATCTGATTCTTATCTATACCAGTAGTTCTTGCCTGGCCAGTACAACCAGTCTGAATAGGTATACCCCAGGTCCCATACAGCAAACTGTATTATCTTTTGGGACCCAGGAAATATGCCTTTTCTATAGTAGACCTGCCCTCTGGAATAAGATCCTCCTAGGAGGCAATTTCCCCACAATAAAATTCACAAAGGTACAAATTAATATAAAAAAGGAAGACAAAGAAAATAAAACCCCAAAAGTGCAAGAAAAGAAAAAAAAGAAAGGGAAAAAAGATATAAAGAAGTGGCTTCTGATATTCTTCATAGCTGTAGTCAGTGCATATATATCTTAATATGTCCCTATTTACCTCCCCCTCCCCCATAATCTCTCATGTCCAATTATCAAAGGAAACCTTGCTGTTCTACCCGATTTTGGAGTAAGGTGAATGGAACTTTGACTTGAGATTGGCAGGTTTTCTGGATTGCAATCTTGTAATTTACCTTGTAATTCTTTTGGGATTCATTTTATTGTATTCTTATTTAATTGTTGTTCTGATGTTCTTTATTTTCAAAGCTACTCAGAATCTGCTGGAGTTAGGAGGAATCGAAATTGAATTAATAAATAATGTTTGATATAATTTTGTTTGCCAGATTTTCGCACAAGACCTCAGCACAATTACTCAGACATCTGATTTCTGCTTGGCTTGACTAGGTTTTAGGTTTGCACTTAGGTTAAGTGCAATCTAACCATAACCTAAAATGGTTAGATAAGATTCTTTATTGCCGCCTAAGAGAAAAAAATCACTAAAGTCCCACTTGATTATTCTTTGTAAATATGAAGATGCAATTCCATCTTTATATCCACTGTAGTTTAATTGCTGTCCTCATTCCTACCCTTCCTTATGTATGACTATAATTTTTATGAATTGTTTTGCAGCCTTGAAATTGAACAACTGTTGGCTGTTGACCTGAAATTTCTGCCTGGAAAAACTTTGGCTGTTGAGTTAACTCCCACATTTCTTCTTGTACTTAGATGAAAAATGGGATATGAATTTTGGAGATCAGGCATTAAAGATTAAATGATAGAAGTGAGAACATTAGGGCTGTGTTGAAAAGAAGCAAACACTGATGCTGAGAGAAGGAAGATTTGAAAGAGGAAGATTTGCAGTTAGATTTTTACTTTGTTTGCTCTCTTTTGTATATCAATTTACTACAACTATGACAGTGTGCATGATAATATCATCTATTTCTGCACGAAGCAGACTACATGAATATAGAAGAGAAATTATTGTTTACAGTTAGTGATGTAAGAAACGTCTGCTTCATATATCAGCACTTTTGCAATCTACCAAAACAGACTTTGTTGAAGCCTGGAAAAGAAGCAAGAATGGAGATATTTTCCATTCAAACATTTTCTAAGATAAAAGAAAATTGCAAAATATTTGCAAAACAGCAATAAAAAGACACTGGCTGAATTAGACCAGTCTCCACATCCGTACTTGGATTTTGGTCTGGAAGTGTGATGCAAGTCTGAATGGTAAAGAGTTTAAGAAACCAAACCTCTCTTTCTTTAGGCAAAACAAGCCTGAGGATACAATAATCTTGTTGACTAGTGCCTTCAAAAAAATGAGACATAATGTCACAGGCTAAAAAATAGTGAAGCCAAAAGCAGAGACATAAATCAGTCTGTTAGCTGGGGTTTCTCAAAAGTGTATTCAGGTTTCCTGTGATCAGTATTAGTGGTAACCAGGGAGAATGTTACTAGGGCTGCATTTCCCTGAAGTACAGGGAACAGCCATAGGGACATATCAATCACACTCCCCTTTAATTGTGGAAACCCACCAAGCCTTGCCAATTCCCACATGAACTGCGACTGGAAGTGCTTAGGTGGCTGGCTGGCTGAATCAATGTGCTCCAGAATTTGATGTGATGCAATAATTCCCTCTACAGGCCATGCAGGGATTCCCTTTAAGTCAAGGAGAAAATGTTTCCCTAAAGATAGAACATTTGACACTCAGCAAAGTTGATTCCACTCGTTTGGGTCACATGTCAATCTAGCTGGGTCACCACATCCGGTTTCACTCTGCCTGATAACGGATGGGAGAAGAAGCAAAAAAGATTGCAGGGCATGTTTTCTTCCTCTTCACATCAAACTGCGCATGTCCAGAATATTTATTTTTATTCCTTCTGCTGTAAACTCTAATACCTGGCTTAAAATTATATTACAAGCTATTAATACCTACGGAGAGTTTGGGAGGATTTTATAACCCATCGGAGATGGCACTCTTGGGTTATGATGTCATTCCAAGCCACTTGATAATATATTGCAACAAGCTTGCAATATTCCAAAAGCAGCTATTAAACTAAATATAAACAAGGAATATGTTGCTACAACAACACAAAATATTATGACCAGCACTTCTCTGTAATATGTGGCAGCAAGTGGGATTATTTGTTTAGTCATACTGTTCCTCACTAAAGTCATCTAAATACTGGAATTTGTTTAAAAAATAAAAAAGCAAAGGATAACAAGAAAAAAAATCTAGCTTTGGGAGGATGTTTATCTGCAGTTAACATTAAAATACGTTGCTGGGGGGAGCTGATTTGAGGCAGGAAATAAAGAAAAGAGAGAAGGCGGAGGAAGACAAATCAAATGATGAAGTAATCCAGAAAGAAAATGATGTATGTAAACCACAGCACTCCAATCTTGATATAAATCAGTTGCAGCCATTCAAAATAATTCAGATGCATTAACTTTTCTTTCTGTACCAACGTTAGAGCAATAAAAGAGGAAGCAAATGTAAACATTAGTTCCTACACTGTAGTAAGTCACCATTAGCAAAACAGAGTGCTTTTAATTACATTTCCAGACCAGGGTAAGAGCTGGGTGACATGTAATACTGGAGATCAATGTGAGCCGTGGCTATTTTCCCTTCCACATGGGGGCTGGGTGGGGTAATAGAAACAGAAACCATCAAACATTTGCCAACGTCTATTAGGAAATGCTGAATTAAAAGTTTGCATGGGCTGCTTGCTCAAATGTATTTTATGATCTACAGCAGCAGAGATACATCGGCTATTAGCGCTGCGAGGGAACTTCCTTATTGGGTTGTATCCAGGGGTGGCTTTAGGCTAGTGAAAAGCACATCTGCTGATTTTTGCTGATCCCGTGTCCTTATTGCTGTACTCTCTGCCCCCTAAAAGCCTACTCCAGAGAGTTAGCACACCATCTGGAATGGCATGGAATAAGGCAGGAAGCCACTTAAAGTCACCTCTTGATAAACACACATTTCTGTTCTTCACCTTTGGGAAAGGACAATCTATTTTTCTTCAGAAGGGCAGACTTGTAAAATTGCTTCCCATTTTAACCCACCTTCATTTTTCAGTTGAATTGTTTAGAGGTGAGTCAAAGCTAACTTACTGAAATACTGACTTGGATTTTCAGGTAGAATTGGAAGGATTTGGCACAACAGCATGTGTCAAAGAACTGTAGCTATGTAAAATACAAATAAAGGCACATGACTTGGATTTTTATTGGTTTCTTTCATCTCCTTTCAGAAAATAGCATGTATATAATTATTCTATTTAATCTGCAGAAGCATCAAACAGGATAAATCAGGTGATTAGTGAATGGGCCAAATCTACCCCCAAAGGATGAAATAGGGGATATTCTATATGGAATATGTATTATTATGACCAAAATAGTTTTCAGATTACTTTTACGTGCCATTAGGGATACTAAAACAAAGCCCATTCTACTAGGGTCAAGAAATGGCAGTACATATTTTAGCCCTTAACTTTGGGATGAAAATCAAAGCCCATTAGAGTATCAGCTTTATTCTCAGTGCAGAAAAATTCCATCCAAGTTAAGCAGTTCTCTTAGAAACGTGACAATTTTTTTTAAACTAAAGGACTTGCTTTTGCAGCATTTATGGTTGGCGTGTTGAGTAGCTCCTTGCAAATGGGAAGCAGCCAAGAAACCATTCTCAGGTAAGACCAGGTTCTATCCTCAGATAACCCATTGCCTCTGCAGTTGAGCAGTGGTCATAACATTCTAGCAGAGAATAAAAAGCAAGAATCTCAATTACTTTCCATTTGCAACCCTGACTTTTTATAAGGAAAAACAAGTTAGTAATTTGGGCTCTGCTTGGCAGTTTGATAGGAGCAGGCCCAGTGCATGCTGCCAACAGGCATATTTTAAGGCCTGTCTAAATAATGTCTCTTTTAATTAAACATTTGAGCACATTTTAATACAAATGCAATAAACTGATTCCCCCCTTCTTCTCCTGATAAGCTGCTGATACAGTAAATATTTATAAAGCATTTATAAATGAAATATTAATTGCACGGAATGACACTTTGGTGCAGTGCTAAACACCTAAGGAATGCTGTCCTACATGAAGTCATCTCTGCCTGGGATGCGTGAGTTCAAATGCAGGATTGCCTCAGGTCAGATTGTTGTTAACGTTTACAGTAGAAGCTCCCAAATAGGGAGAAGGCGAGCAATGGAATAGCTGCTTGCCACTGTAATCCTCTTCACTTTTTTCCCCTTAGCCTATTGCACTGAAAAATAACAAAAAAAATCTTGATAACGTACGTCTCTTGAATTTAAATTTGTTGGGCAGGAAAGTAGTCATTTCACTCAGTAGATAAATCCACCAAGTTCATACTGAACTGTGAAAGAAAAGAACCATGCATTTGAATGGTTTCTGGTTGTTGTTACTGAATTTCTTACTGGATTGGAACTTGAAGGGGACACTAAAGGTGGCTTTTTCAATGATTTGCTTTAGATAACTTTTTGACATTTCACAACTGCTAAAGATCTGATTGTTCTCCCCAGCCTTGGATTAGAATAGTGGATGAGACCCTTGTTTTATTCCTTTATTTAATCATTTTCTTGATATGCTTTGTTTTCTTTTAATCTTCTTTTATTTGCAAGCCATCCTGAGATGCTGTGGCCTCAAAATTGAAATAATCAATAATCAATAAATGATAAAGATAACCAAGAACCATAAAAAATATGTATTAATACACAGAATATACCTATAGTATTCTTTACCACCCATGGATTCTACACTGAACGTTCAAGTCATGTGTCTTGATTCAGTTCTAGCCTGGATGAAGGACACATGTAATTTCCCAGCTCCTTGCTGTGCACATCAATACAGTTGATGTGCACTATGAAAAAAAGTCTTTTCAACCATGAATCCTCCCCAACAGTGTGTGATCAATCACACTTCGACTTAACTTCATATATAAGGATAACATTAGAAATACCTTCTTGGCTATAATTTGTGCCTTAATTTTACTCAGGCTTTTTAAAGTTAAACAAATATGGGGTATTGACTGAAAAAACTCTTGCAACTTCTCTGTACATTTTAGAAAGTAAGCACAATTTCCGTGTACTTCCAAAATTGATCTAATGAATTTTCTATTTATTTATTTTTTTGTTCTGGGTTGGAAATCTATCCTAAAAAAAGGGACAGTGAAACACAAAGGATCTATTTTGGTAGGTTAATCTCTTTACCTGGAGCAATAAACACAATATAGCACCATTTCAAAAGCTTTCAATGAGTCATCATCGTCCATAGCTACCAGCAGCTTGCAGCAAGGGAGTTATTGTCCTAGTGCACAAAACTGCCAGCATGAAGTTTGTTTTTCAGGCACACAGAATACCAAGTCTCTGTTGTCAAAGTCTGACCTTGGCATGGAGAGATTCCTTTGGTTGCTTTTCACATGATATTCTACCCCAAACTGAAATGTGTCTTGTTCTGACAGGCCTGGAGCCTGTGGGTATGTCAAATGTACATTTTTTGGCTACCATGTTATTTTCAGCCTGGCTTTTATGATGCACAGTAACGATGTGGATCAGAGTGAATTAACTCTGCTCTGTTAACATGAATGCATATATTATTTGTTCCTGATCAACTTTCTGCAAATATAAAGAGTGTGTGTGTGGTGGTGGGGAAACCCTTACATTTAAAAAAAGAGAATGAAAATCCACAGAACTGTTCATTTAGTCTTTTAATATAACTTTGGATATAAATTTCCCAGCTGTATACCACTTTGTACAAAGGATTTCAGCTGAGAATGGTGGATAGTAGTGAAATGGATTCATCAGTACCATGCTACAATACTGATATTGACAAATCATGACATTTTGCTCTAAAAGGAATCCATAAAATATTACTCTATTAAGCATTTATATAACATCCCTAATGTGTTTTGTACCCTTTCTATTATACTTCGTGGGAAGGGGTCCTTATTTGATATTCAGCTACTTTTGCAGATTTTGATTACTTTTGTATCTCTTCTTTGTCTCTAGGTGTGATCATTGTGACACAGAAAGCTAGAACAAAACTTAATTCCACAGAGGTATACAATTCTAATAACAATAGCCATTTTATTTTCAAATGCTAAGAAAATTGACCTAACACTTTGAGCTGATGTTGAACCACAGGGTTAATTATATACATATATTCCTTTCAAAGATACTATTTCAGCTGTGCTTTAGTTAATTAATGTAAGAATCACTTTCCATCTCTTTAATGACTGTTAACAAATATTGCCAGAAATCCTGGCACAGATACTGAAAGAAGTGTTTAGATTTGTTTTTATCCAAATGCTTCACTGATACTCATAAAACATGATTTAGCTGGACCACAAAGGAACAATTGACCTCTTCGTGTCTTTAACCCTTTTGGTAATTATTTAATTTGCTGCTGAAAAGGCATTTGATAGCTTGATTGGCAATACCTACTGGTAGATTTGAAGGTGTCATATTTTTTGTTTACTTTATAAAGAAGTTATTTTGCAATATGCCTCACTAAATGCACAGGAACTATATGAGTGTTTTAACAAATGTTTCAAGTTTATGTTATGGGAATAATCTTTCTTGAATTAGTATTTATATTAATCTCCAAAAATATTTCATGAATTTGAAATGCTTTTGCTCAAGGAACTTAACTAGCTCATATCTGATCAACCTTCTCAAACAAATAATAAATTAACAGCAAATAAGGACAGGTAGTTCTAGAAAAATGTTCTGGCTCTAAAGTTGAATTAATCCTGAGGCACTGCAAAATGATTACAATTTATTTCAGAATTTATTTATTTTATTAATGAAACAAATTTTGAGCAATACTCGGGAAAACATAGTACTGAATTGAACTGAAACATGTATGTCTTATGAGAAAAGCATATGAACTGAGAATGATTAGACTGGAGAAGAGGAGATTAAGGTTATCATGATAATATTCTTCAAATAGGTAAAATCTATTATATAGAAAAGGAAAGGAAGTTGATGGAAATATTAGATTTAATTGGCATAAGTTTCAGAAGAGTAGATTTTTGTTTAAATAGTTGGAAAAGCTATATTTTGTTGGTAAAAAGAGTTTGATAAAGGAAACAATTAACCAGGATGATGAAGGAAGTGTGGTAGCTTGCTTGCTTGCTTGCTTGCTTCCTTCCTTCCTTCCTTCCTTCCTTCCTTCCTTCCTTCCTTCCTTCCTCCCCCCTCCCTCCCTCCTGATCTTCAAGCAAATATATTTTGACAGGTTCTAAACTCTAGATGTACTGCTTTGAGCTGCTGGTTTGACTAAATGTTCTTCCAATTCTATTATTTCAAGAAAATGCAACTGTTTCCTGGATTGTCCTGCAATTGATAAATTGCAGTAATATACAGATGTATACGCAGAGCACGTATAATTACATGATAAATATTTCATTTATTTTATTAAATTTGTAAGGTTGCTCAATACCAGAATGACTCTGGGCAGCATACAATATTAAAAACAGATAAAAGCAATGATTAATGAAAGATGATCATGACACAAAAAAGTCAAGATGCCTCACATAGACAAGAATACTCTACAGTAGTGCCCCGCCCCCAAAGTTTTGGGCACCAGGGACCGATTGTGTGGAGAGAGGTTTTTCTGTGGATAGATGGGGATGTGGTTTCCTGTGCTGCCTGCATCCCGCAGATGGGGCTTCACTTGTTTGCATGGCCTGGTTTCTGGCATGCCATGGACCCATTCCTGTCTGTGTACCAGAGTTGGGAACCCCTGCTCTATAGGACTCCATTAACTAAAGTAGCTCAGGGCCTGGGAGAAAAAGGCAAATTTTAAGGACTTTTAAAAAATAAAACAGAAAATGAGAAAACATGAATCTTAAGGGGAATGATAGAAGGCAAAAGTGATCCCCTGTAAGAGGGGTATGCATTTTGTTCTCTATTTGGTTCTAGGAGAGGTGTGAAGTGAGCAATGCTTATACATAAATACTCAACAGATGCTGCTATTGTTTCGATGTAAGGTTATTATACGTATACCCAACTAAATGATTGTACTAAGCTGAGCTTGGCTAACCATAGATAGATAGATAGATAGATAGATAGATAGATAGATAGATAGATAGATAGATAGCAGGCAGGCAGGAAGGCAGGCAGGCAGGCAGGCAGATAGATAGAGCATGGTTGACTCTGGTTTTATTTTGAAGGGAGGCTGTCAAGAAGCTTAAAGGGTTTAAACTAGACTGGAAGGCCAAAATCATTTTGAGGAAGAGGGCAAGTCATATTGTCAAAAAAAATTACTTGCATGTGACCATGAAGAGCCCACAAATCAAGCTCAACTCAATATAAGTGATTCTTTATGTTATCTTCATAATGTAGGGGGCTGCTTCCTTGTTACTCAGAAGAATGTCGCTTATCAAGACAGTGAACAAACCACTCCATCAATAGTGGTATCTATTCTGATGCAAATTATCAGAATCACATTATCAAAATCTAGCAAAAGTAAATCCTAATGGGACAGATGTAATGGATTTAAAAAGTGCTTAACTTAAATTGGACCATAACCAGAGTTCTTATGAAAAGTAAATGCAGTGCGCATATTATGATGCTTTTTATCATGCTTAATATCCAAAGTGCCCACTCTTCAGAATTTAAACCATGCTGCAAATTGATCTTCTCTATATCTGCCTGCCAAATGTATATTTTGATTTCTTTGGCTCAGCACCGGACCCAACTGAAAAGGTCATTTGTTGTAGGCAATTTGTACTATGGCATTTGGGACAAAGGTGTGGGGGGGTGAGTTACGGCTTTAAAATGCCAATGTGCCATAATTGTAATAGCCAAGAGAAAGCCTTCTATTTAGAACCAAATGACACGGGCCAAGGTCCATATTCCACCTTCTGAATTGCCTGTGTCAATTGCTGTAGAGGCTTGCTGACTGATTCTGACAAACCAATGAGAAAGTGCCATATATAAAACTGAAGTGAACAAAATATTTGAGAAAAGGGCACAGAGGAAAATGACAGGAGGAGGAAGAGTGATGTTATGGTAAAAGGGAGAGTAGTAGAACTTTCCCTGAAGGGTGTTTGAAGCAAGTTTTGCATAACGTTCTCTTCTCTCTCCCTTTCTTTCTCATCACAAACCTTACATGCAAACATATACAAACCTTGTATATGTTTGCATGTAGAGACCAAGATGGTAACTTGCAAAAGAGGCTCCATATGAGTGAACCTTTTCTCCCACAGCCTCATCTGGATTTTCTCTAAGTTATTTATCTAGATGACTTCACAGTAAGAAGTGGGTTGCCTTCTTACTCTGAATTTGTCATGTCCCCTCATGGGCATTCTTTTAATACTTTTGACCAAAGCCATACAGGAGAAGCTGGACACATCGCATTTAAGAAAGTTAAAAAACAACAACACTGAATCATTTAATTCCACGCTGAGTTGCCAGTACATGCCAATACCTACTATTTTTGTAAACTTTTTCATCACTGACAATTCCAAAGCAGTTTACAATAATCATAAAACTATCAAAAACAGACATCAAAGAATCCACATATAAGAGTTATTGATGAGGAAAGGCCAAACTATAAGACATCTGAAATGGACTTTGGCATCAAGGCTGTATTTATGTCAGACCAGGATACAAAAAGGTAAACAAATATAGAAATCTTTTTTTTATTTGAGACATATGTTTGGAGAGATGATAACAGATATAAAATCAGAAAGAGTACAAAATATTTTCTAAATAGCAGTATTATAAATGAATTATTTGAACAGCAAAGACCCTGGATATATGATACTTGGAAGTGCACAACCATTACTGAAAATTATGTACTTTTAGGATGTTATGTGCTTGTGGGTGCTTGTGTGTAAACATTCTATGTGTGTATGTAAATGTTCTTGAGAGTGACACTTCTTGAACCCTAAACAATGTATTTAATTAAGCAAGTTTTAAAATTATACAGTAAAGGATATAGATTGTAGGCTATACATTGTAGGGATAGTCAAAGCTACCACCTAGTTAACTATACCCTACCAAGAAAAAGAAACATGTGTTCTGTACATGTGACTGCAGAAGGAAGTGACATCATATTAATAATCCCATAGACAAAGACCAGGCAGAGTTGTCAATGAAGAAGGGTCAGGGGGTGGTGGTTTAAATATAATTAACACTCTTGTTACACCCCACTACCCCCTTGTGGTCAATAGGTTACATGAAGAGTCAGCATCACTAAAGCTGTGCCTCTCACATTTTGTTTTCTATATGTCTCCTCCATTTGCTACAACATGTTCTGTATGGCTTAAATGGCTTGAAATATAACTGGATAAATTCATGGAGGACAAGTCTACCAAAGTTTATTAGCCTTGAAAATGCAACATTAGCTCTGTGTCAGGGCAATAGGCCTCCAAGTACAAGTTGCACAGGAAACAACAGTAGGGGAGAGATATTTCTCCACCTCCTGCTTGCAAGCATTCAAAGTCATCTGGTTGGCAGCTGTGAGAAACAAAATGCTGGACTAAGATGGGCCTCAGTTTGATCCAGCAAAGTTATTCTTATGTTCTTAACTGCCTGCATCATCTGGTCCTATTTAAATTTTATATTCTTTCATAATTACACAAAAGAAAGGGAATTTTCTATGTCATCTGGAATTGAAACACGGTCAAATACCGTAGTTTACTTGCAACATATTGTTGGTCAGGAAGGATTCTTAAAGTTTATTCAGATAAGGATATGATGACATACTGTTCTGGCATGTGGTTCAACTTGCCTGTGTGCTAAATGTGTGAACTTTCATTGTATCTGGTCGTGATTTGAATAAACTTTACTTTGGGGAATTGCCCACAGTCCTTGGAGAATTACAAAGGCCCTTTGTTGTTATTTGTTTAGGTAGTTCTTTAGGACTTGGAAGAAAGCATAGTTTATAGGACATGTTGATCATTACTTCCAGTATTGTGGTGTACTATGCACATTCATTTTGGACTCAGCAAACGAGTAAAACTTATTTTAAATTAATATTGCACAAGGCCATGTTCTTAAATGTTGTGTCTGCATAAAACTGAACTGAAAATGGGATTATATAAATTCATTATAGCCATCAACTTCATTACATTAACAAATAAGCTCATCGTATTAGTAAACGATGAAAGAATTCTACAGGATTTCTGTAAAGAGTAATTTACTTGATCTGATGTAGTGGTCTAGGATTAGGTAGTTCAGCATTCTATGCTTTTGCAATCAGGAAGTTTTGTAGATGATACAGAGTTGGTCACCCTATCATGGCTTAACCTACAATGGAAGAAATGTTGTGAAGACAACATGGAAGAGGCAAACTGATAGTATAAAGAAAAACTGGAGGACACCAGAAAAAGTAGTCATCTCTATTGCACTTGTGAAGCTGAACTTCCTCACAGCAAATTTTACAGTCTGGCAAAAATTACTCTTAGTTAACAAGGAACCACGTCGTTATGTGTGATCATCTGCAAACCTCAGTAAAGCTCCCTAGGGCGAGAAAGCTGGTTAAAAGAGTGAAAGAGCAACTTCACACTTTATTTTCATTGTAGATGTTTTCTTTAGTCAAAAATTATCTCCTGTTCTATATGTTATAAAGAAATTTGGTCAATGGCTTGGGTTCACTGGGATGATGAGTTTTGTTGAGCTACAATGAGGCATGTACATATCTAAACACCATCAAATTGAGCTAGCAAAATAAATATTTTCCTGTAATAGGTGGTAAATTACTAAACAGCCGGAAGGCAATCTTCATGAAAAGAAGTTCAATTTACTTGCATTTTAGTGTATCCTGGACCACAATCTGAGACTCTATCAAAATCAGGTAAGGTAGGTTGTGATTTATTGCTAATTTTTGTATTTCCTTTTTTCAGAGAAGAATATAGCTGGAAGGGACCTTGGAGACCTTCTAGGCCAACCCCCTGCTCAAGCAGGAGACCCTATACCATTTCAGATAAATGGCTGTCCACTTTTTTTTCCCAATAAACCTCCAGTGATGAAATTCCCACAATCTCTGAAGGCAAGCTGTTCCACTGGTTAATTTTCCTTACTGTTAGGAAGTTTCTCCTTAATTCCAGATTGTTTCTTTCCTTGATTAGTTTCCATCCATTGTTTCTTGTCTTGCCTTCTGATGCTTTGGAAAACAAGTTGACCCTCTGTTCTTTGTGGCAGCCCCTCAAATACTGGAATATTGCTATTATGTCACCTCTGGTCCTTCTTTTCTCTAAACTAACCATACCCAAATCCTGCAACCCTTCTTCATATGTTTTTGTCTCCAGGCCCTTAATCATCTTAGTTGCTCTTCTCTGCACTTTTTCCAAAATCTCAACATTTTTGTATGTAACGTGGTAACCAAAACTGATGCAGTATTCCAGCTTACTAAGGATTTATAGAGCAGTACTAATACTTCATGTGATTTTGATTCTATGCCTCTGTTGATAAAACCAAGCATTGTATTAGCTTTTTTGGCTGTTGCTGCACACTGCTCAATTACTTAATTTTAAAAACAGTCATTCCATTGATAATTATGCTACTAAAATGACAGTGAGAGCTAGAACTAAAATTAACAAATTGATTTTATTGTGAGCTTCAGCCACAATACATTTATTGGTCCTTAAGGTGTGTTTTCCCAGCAATAAAATAATGCAACGGTACTAGAAATTGCTGAAATGAAGAATTTGAGGAAATAGAGAATTTTATGCTAATATTAAACATCACTACCATGTACCAAAAATTCTTTAATTTTGTCTTTATCTCTAATAACTAGTTCTAACTGGAGAATTTAGGAAGCCACTAAATATATTTGCCCACTCCTTTTGATTCCGTCCATGAAAGCCGATTTAACTTTCTCAAAAGTAAAATGAAGACTTTGTTTTCTCAAAACATAAGAAGTATTAATTTTATTTTAAATTCATTATGTCAAATTATGCAGAAGTATTATTTATTATGATTGCGTATGTGTGCATGTTTAGGGATTCAAATGTAAATACAATCTATTGCTAGCAGGGGAGGAATCCACATATACTAGCTTCTCTTTTGGGGGCTCAAAACAGGATATTGAAGTTCTCTTTCTTTTTGGTATAAATACAGCCTCATCCCCCACACACTGTATGTCAAGAGGAAGGCATGCAATTTGCTGGGATGGGGAATCCAAACACAGCATGCTATAGCCCAGAAGTAGAATTTAGGCTGGGGTGGAGGAAGAAGGACAAGAGGGAAAAAATGCCTAGACCTTTCATTTAAACAGAAAGTGGCATCCTTGGAAAGAAGCTCATACTCAGCCATGTCTGAGATGATAAGGTGAGCCATCAAATTGGCATCTGAAACCCAACCAGGAACTCAGCCAAAAACAGCAGAGTTTACTTTGGCAAAGCATAAGATATATGTGTTTAGATGAACACAGACCTTTACTGAGTCTTCAGCACAGCAGGTACCCAGTCCAAGTACTTTTGATGCAGGCAGTAGGATTCTTGGATAATCTCTGCACATATTACTGTAGGCATGGGATGAATTAAGACCCTGGCTCTACCCTTAACCTACAGTGCAGTGGGAGAGAATTGTCTTGTTAAGCATTAGAAAGAATCTGGCAGGCTTGCCAGAAAGATCTTGCTAACCACAAGGATTAACACAATGTGGAATGTTTTTAAGCAGAGCATGAGAGTCAACGACTGACTTTCAGAGTTTGGCAAGGAACCAAGACCAGCTGGAGGTAGCTCTTTTCTGTCACCGCAGGCCTCATACGGACTAAAAGATAATAGCTGGATGACTTGGCCAAATTTTCATTAACTCAGGGAGGGAACAAAGTTGTCAATGTTGTTTAACTATGTGCCCCAGAATAATACCAAAGAGGAGAGAGATGGCTAGATGACACTGAGAGAAACACAATTTGCTCTTAAGAAATGAAATTTTGGGTTTATATTTCACACTCCCCAGATGCCAATTTGTGACAACCATTCCACATGATTGTCATCCCCTCTAAAATGCTAGCGAATGAGTCTTATCAAACTCAGAGTAACTTTACTTCCAAATAATCAAATAATTGTGTTACAACCTTTTCCTTTATCTTTTTGAAGATCCTCATATAAGCTTGTTTGTAATAACACATTAAGTGAAAATACCAAGGAAACAGAGCTTCTCTGGGTACGTCAGGTGGATCTCTCCTCCTCCTCCTCCTCTTCTTCCTCCTCCTCCTCCTCCTCCTCCTCCTCCTCCTCCTCCTCCTCCTCCTCCTCCTTCTCTTCCTCCTCTAAAAGAGATATAAAAAGATGTTGAGATTCTAGAAAGAGTGCAGAGAAGAGCAACAAAGATGATTCGGGGACTGGAGGTTAAAAGATATAAAGAACAGTTGCTGGAACTGGATATGTCTAGTCTGATGAAAGGAAGGACTAGAGGTGACATGATCACATTCTGTTCCAAGACTCTTGCCTGTTTACCTCCAGACCATAAGCTTGTGGGGGCAGAACTATGAGTACTTTAACAGGGAAAGAAGTGCATCGTACGCTCAGGGAAGGATAGTCTCCTTGCTATCCACTCAGATTTTTTTTTTAAATTTATTTTGTCAAACAATTATTAGACAACAGGTATAAGTATAAACATGGTACACATGAAATGGATACGAACAAGAAAAATAAAAAGAAACAATAGGACAGGGACGGTAGGCACGTTGGTGCGCTTATACACCCCCCCTACAGACCTCTTAGGAAAGGAGTGAGGTCAATAGTAGACAGTCTAAGGTTAAAGTTTTTGGGGTTTGGGGAAGAAACCACAGAGTCAGGTAGAGTATTCCAGACATTGACCACTCTGTTGCTGAAGTCGTATTTCCTGCAATCAAGTTTAGTATGGTTAACCTTGAGTTTGTATCTATTGTGTGCTCTTGTATTGTTATGGTTGATGCTGAAGTATTCATTGACAGGTAGGACATTGCAATGTATGATTTTATATACTATATTTAGATCAGACTGAAGGCAGCGTAGTTCTAGGTTGTCTAGGTCTAAAATTTCAAGTCTGGTGGCATTATTCTGCAGCGAGTAGAAGAGTGGAGGACTCTTCTTGTAAAATATTTCTGGACTTCCTCAATTGTATTAATATCAGACTGATGAGCTGTATTCAAATATTCAAGTATTGGTCTAGCAAATGTTTTATATGCTCTAGTTAGTAGAGTGATATTACCAGAGAAAAAGCTATGCAGGATTAGGTTAACAACTCTTAATGCCTTTTTGGCTATGTAGTTACAGTGGGCTCTAGCACTTAGATCATTAGAGATGAGTACTCCAAGGTCCTTGACAGAGTTTGTGACATCAACAAGGTCTTGACTATTCAGCCTGTATTTTATTTTCTGATATTTTTTTGCCAGATATGCTAAGGATGAGTTTTCACATTTAAAAAAAAGCATAAAAAAGATCAGTCCTGGAACAAATGAAGCATTGAAGTTATCCAAGCCCATTCTTGACTCTGCTTTTGTCTTTTTTTAAACGAATAACCCACTTTTCTTCATTTAACCATTTCCATCAAATCTCCCACAAACAGATGACCAAACGATTTTATTTCTCATGGCTAAAATGATGGCATTGTTTCTTCAGCCCCACTTTCTCAACCCAACCCCTTCTTTTTCTAGAACAAACCCTCCTTTCCATTTGTGCAAGAAATCTAGATGCGCACAATCCCCTCCCTACTTTCCAATTATTCCATTTTCTGATTTGTTTATTTTTCTTGGACTGGATTGCCAAATGATCCTTTCTCACCCAATGTGCACACATGCACAACCTTCAAAATGGCTGGTTGGAATATTGCAACCACTTCATCTGAGTTATAAATGCTTGCCAGATGGCAACTCAAGGACTTTGCTGTTTCCTGGTTTGCCCTTGTTGTCATGTCACTGGAGTCAGTCCAGGGATGAAATCAGTGCTATTTTTTAAAATGCCTGCACACCAGCAGCATTAATCTTTCAAGAAGCTAGCCTATCTTTTTAAGGAGACGAATAGTTATCACCCAGACATGATGTTGTGGCAGTCCCATTCTGACCTCTGGGTCTGCTTTTGTTCTAGTAAGGGAGCTCCAAGGGTGGGTGCCGAGAGCTGCCCAGCCTGGCTTTAGGATGCCCTCTGGCAGCAATCACACAAGTGACATTATTAACATGCCCAGCAGAGGACTGAACTTGGCACATCAATTTCTTCCTGGAATTAATTCCCAAGCAGCAGTGTCTATTTATGACCTTTCCTTGCAACCACACAATGGCAACGCAGTGGTTGCCCAGGACATTCTACGTATTCTGGGTTGCTAAGGACATCAGTTGCTGTGAGTGGCTGCAAACGGGCTTCTGCTCTGAAACAAAACCTAAAGCAGGAAATGCTTCTAGACAGATAAATCAAGACATTGTAGCCAACTCCAAAAAGGGAGCAGGGTGTTTCCATGAGGAAGAGAAAAAAAAGGCCCTCTGAAAATCAAAGGTGATGGTGATGGTGGAAGGGGTGGAGGGGGAAGAGTTGAACGTCCACCGCTTGAGCATCTGGGTTACTAAGCTGTCTAGTAATGTTGGCACCATGAAGGAAATGAAATGACAAACAAAAAGTAGATTGAGAGATTATGAAAGACCACTGGCATGTCTCGCAACTCCCACATGAATGAAAATGAGTTTCTTAGGGAATTAGACACTCTGAGCCTTGTGTATATTTCCTTAATTCCTATTCACACACAATTCAGACTGAGAAGATACAGTCAGTGAGATGCAGGCTTCTCTAATGGACAGCTGATTTCCAGAAATGTATGCTGTAACTCTAATATAAGCCATCAAACCAGCTCTGATTGTGAGGGCTGATGGCATGGATATTTTTGTTCTATCAGGTCTTTGCTAACAGGAGGAATAGGCAGTAGCTGGCAACCTCAAATCTTTGATGTCTGAAGCTGACTCTTCAGAATTGTGGGATGAATGGATAGATAGATAGATAGATAGATAGATAGATAGACAGACAGACAGACAGACAGACAGACAGACAAATAGATAGATAGATAGATGATAGATAGATAGATGATAGATAGATAGATAATAGATAGATAGATAGACAGACAGACAGACAGATAAATAGATAGATAGATAATAGATAGATAGATAGATGATAGATAGATAGATAATAGATAGATAGATGA